>JBBPBX010015302.1:0-24805 GCA_038048925.1 Garcialebias charrua | reverse complement strand
GCTTTTTCACATTAACCTCCTAAGACCCGAACTCTTGCATATGTGGATGCCAGGTCCTAGGATGTTAAGGAAATGTTCATAAGTCATACATTAAATACTGTACATTTTGATAAGAATATACATTTGTAAAAATATTACCTACTTTTTGAAATACTGTACAGTAGTCCCTCGCTACTTTGCAGTTCGATTTTTGCAGACTTGCTCTTTTGCGGTTTTTCAAAGTAAGATTGTACAGGAGGGAAAAAAGTACAGTATACGACACACGGTTGTCAACTTTAATATTACTCACGTAATTGGGACAGTATACCATAAAAAAATTAACAGAAAAAAAAAACGGACAGGCAGTGCCAGTTTGTAGTTTTGTATCGCCATTTGAAAGTACTACATTTCCCAGAAGCCAACAGTGCCCCACCCAGCCAGAAGCCCCAACAGTGCTCCCAGCCATTTCTGCTGCAATGGAGGCAAAGTTTTGATCCGATCCGAAAAAGTTTGGTCCTTTCATAGTGACTTTGGCACCCAGCGGATGCAGAGAGCTACACAGATCCAACCAGATCCAAACCGCCACTCATCAGTCAATCTTGAGAGCTTCTTGCCGGCCCAGGGAGCCTGAGCGGGGAGGTGTCGCTTGGAGTTGTGTTTATAATAATTTAAAAAGACTAATTTGCACCACAATTCTTTTTGCATAGGACTTTTTCATTTGATGCTTGATTTCCAAAAGCTATTGATGGTTCTATTCCTCTTTATTTAACATTTACATCATAATACGATCAATATAGCCCAATAAATTATGAAAACATTTAGATAAATATGAATGTGTAGTGTGCAACCACAGAAAAATAAAATTGTGTGTTGACTTCAGGATCTGTGCAGATGTATAAACAGATTTGTATCTGCTTTTCAAAGAGCAGAGAGCGCAGAAACAGCTCTGTAGAGAAGTTAAGCTGCTTAGATCCTGTGAATCACTACATCAGAGTAAAGCAGCAGCATTTCATTTTCTATTTTCATACATTTTTCCCCCTTTCTAATCTTCTAAAACATCAAAATCTAGCATAACAGAAATGTAATAGGTCAAGGTTTGTTTATTGTCATTCTCACCACATGTGGTACATGTGGTGGAACAAAATTGTTTAGTTTAGTTTAGTTTATTTCTTCATTTTACATTCAATATAAAAATAACTTTACATACAATATGAAAGAAAAAATGTGGAAAAATAAAAAAACGAACATAAAATGAAAGGAGGCAGTGAGAAGAAAAAAAATCTTATTTTAACTGCCCCTTTTTCCTCAATTACACAAGCAAATCAATCTATAATAAAAAAACAGAGTCAATTAATATTTCTCTATGAGTAAATGAATAACAATATCAACTTCATAACCTGTCCAATAGTTTATAATACAATATACAATAAAACAGCATTTTAGGCATTTTTGTATTTTGTCAACATCTTAGATTTAACCATTTTCTTGAACACAGACAAAGATTTGGCATATTTAGTATCATTTTCCAAATTATTCCACAGATCACCTCCCTGAATGGAAATAGAGCGTCCCTTTAAGCTGGTACGATACTGTATTGGGATTTAACAAAAATCTCAGTTTCCTTTTTTTTTTTTCCATTTATAGATGGCCTCCCTTCACACCTTATAGCCATCCTCTCACTCCAATATGTATTTTTTATTTTTTATTTATTTATTTTTTATTTTTTTAATAGAGAAAGAAAGAAAAGAGAAAGTGAGACAACAAAACAACAATTGTCCACAGAAAGAGCACAAGGCAAACACACCAAACCTCCGTCCACAATCCTGCAAAGCACATGACAGAACACAACAACGAAACATACAAGCATAAAGACTGATAATATTCATGACCTTGCAAAAGATTTCTATAAATACACATACCCATACCTACAAATATATATACAATATACATACATATATATTTATATTCATTTATATACCCATCTACATACATCTACTATACATCCCTGCATCCATTTGTGTGTGGTTGTGAGCATGCATAAGTGAATAAGGTTCCTCCAATAGAACATTTAGTAGCGACTGTGAAGCATCAGAGACCCGTCCCCCCAAAGCCCGAGACAGACGAAGGGGCGATCAAAGCCCAAGACCCCAGGAAGGACCCCGAGCCCAGAGTCCCCAGGACCACCCGAACAGGACGAGCCACTCGTCCACTCCCCAGATCCGACCAAGTGGAAGAACCGGACGAACCCCACCAGGGACCACACACAATGACCCCCCGGGGTCAACAGCGACAATACACAGGCCCCCGCCGGAGCCCGCTGCACCGACGTAGCCCCAGGGCCGGTCACCGAGGCTCGGGCACCGGGGACGCCCATCCCTCAGGTCCAGACCTGACAGGACCAGAGGACCCGAGCCCCACCAGGCAGCCACCAGGCCGAGCTGACAAACGCCCAAGCGCCCAGCCCCAGATAGTGAGGGCCCCAGGCACGCCCGCAGGCAGAGGAACACCCACCAGGGGGCCACGTGGCAGGAGCGCGACACTGGGTAGCCTCAGAAGTATCAGAGAGGGGGCAGTCCAAGTCCCAGCCTGACACTTAAACATTCATACACAGACACACTACTATTTACTATGAGTAAATGAATAACAATATCAACTTCATAACCTGTCCAATAGTTTATAATACAATATACAATAAAACAGCATTTTAGGCATTTTTGTATTTTGTCAACATCTTAGATTTAACCATTTTCTTGAACACAGACAAAGATTTGGCATATTTAGTATCATTTTCCAAATTATTCCACAGATCACCTCCCTGAATGGAAATAGAGCGTCCCTTTAAGCTGGTACGATACTGTATTGGGATTTAACAAAAATCTCAGTTCCCTTCACACTATAACAACTCTGTCTCTTAATAAAAAACTTTTGAACATTAGAGGGAAGTAAGGCATTTTGTGCTTTGTACATTAATAATATATTATAATCCACCAAATCATAAAATTTTAACAATTTAAGTTGTTCAAATAATATATTTGATGGGTGACGGTATGGTTTACATGTAATTATCCTCACTGCTCTTTTTTGTTGAGTAAAAACGGGCGTAGTTGTGGTCTTGCATGCCTTCCCCCAAACTTCAACACAGTAGATTAGATGTGGTAAAAAAAATTGTATTGTATAATAAATACAGCGCTTTGGCATTAAAGAAATCCTTGACGTTGTACAACACTGTATTTGATCTAGCTAACTTGGTTTTGACCGAATTAATATGCGGTTTCCAGGATAGTTTATCATCACTTAACACACCCAAGAACTTCACCTCACTCACTCTTTTTACTTCAACACCATCAATATTAAAAGAAAAATCCAAAATTTTATTTTTCTTGGTAAATAACATATAATTAGTTTTTTCAAGATTTAAAGATAGCTTATTTAATTTAAACCAGTCTTGTATTTTGACAAATTCTATTGATAACAACTCAGTCATTTGTTTTAAATCATTACCAAAATAAAGAAAAATGGTATCATCTGCAAATAGAATACAATTTAAGAGACCTGACACCTTTACCAAATCGTTAACATACAATATAAATAGCATAGGTCCAAGAATCGAGCCCTGTGGTACTCCACATGTAATTTCGCAGAGATTTGATCGTACGTCACCTATATGCACATACTGCTTTCTGTTATTTAAATAACTAGAGACCCACTGAAGTGCTCGTCCTCGAATACCATCTGGTTAATTTATCAGTAAGAATGGTATGATCAATCGTGTCAAAAGCTTTTCTTAAATCAACAAACAAACTTATACAGTGTTGTTTTTTGTCAATGGCTGTGGTAATTTTTTCAGTTAATTCAGTTAGGGCCATGGATGTAGAATGTTTGGATCTAAATCCATATTGGCTATCACTCAAGATGTGATGTTTGGTTAGAAATTTTCCCAATCTATTTGCAAAAAGTTTTTCTAAAATTGTAGAGAATTGTGGTAATAACGATATTGGTCTATAATTTTCAAAAGCACATTTGTCACCATTTTTAAAGATAGGGATAACCTTTGCTATCTTCATGTTATCAGGGAATATACCCTCTGATAACATTGTATATCGTGATATATCATAAAAATATTGAGATATTAATTTAGGTCCATACTGTCATGATCCACGTTCATCTAGTTTTTTATTTATATCACCCAGCCCATCATGTAGGTTTATTACCAATCACACGGTTTCCACAAAAAACATGGGAATGAAAAGTGGAAAAGTGTTCAAGCCCTCACCAGCTGCAGAGCTGGCATACACGGGGTTCCAGTTATTGTTTGTAGCAGTGTGGGTCAGTTTTAGGATTTTTATTATAGTGTATACACACTTGTCCTACAGTAACTACTTGCTTAGACAAACACTAACAAAAAATGTATAAGCAACACAATTAATTTAGAAGGTTGCTGGATTGAATCCCAGCTGGGGACCTTTCTGGGTCGAGTTTGCATGTTCTCTCCATGAGTTTCCTCCCACAGACCAAAAACATGCATGTTAGACTGACTGGTAACTCTAAAGAGAGAGTGAATGGTTGTTTGTCTTGTTTTTCTCTATGTGTTCCTGTGATGGACTGGAGACCTGTCCAGGGTGTCACCCGCCGAATAAATTTTCAGTTTTGATTCTAAATATAATCAAAAATGAACGTTATCAATAAAAACTGTCAAAAGTTGGTTTAAAAACTGTCCTGAGTTCAGTAAAAAGCTCTCAACATGTCTATCCATCCATTATGGATCCATTGGTGCTGAGATGGGGTAGAGGCAGGGCAGCCGACTCTGGACCAGAAAGTCCCAGGCTCGATCCCCAGCCATTCCCACATGTCGTGGTGTCTCTGAGCAAGATACCTAACCCCCAATTGCTCCCCGGGCGCTCAATAGCTGCCCACTGCTCCACCTGAGTGTATCTTAGGTGCAAAGGGTTAAACGCTGTGATTAATTTTGCCATTGTATGAGAACATACAATGATGACAACAAACAGCACATATTATTATTATTATCTTTTACCCACTTCGTCCTTTTCGGGTCACTGGGATGACTGGTGCCCATGTTCCTCTATTACTGTGCGCAAGAGGCAGGGGACACCCTGGACAGTAGGGCGTTGTTAATGTGTCGGCTTTAAAGTTATTGAGCCCCGCTACGATATCCATCACATCAACACTTCAGTCAAAAAATTCAGCACTTTATGAAAAAGCTAAAACTGATATAGTCAACAAGCCCTGGACCAGATTAAAGCCCTGCCCTGATGATGATGACCGAGAGATTCAACCACCTCATAACAATCGTTCAATAAGAGGTATTATTCTTTTCTTTAAAAAAAAGTTAAGTTTGGTCCTCTGGACATTCAAAAAAATAAAAAAAATAAAAGGTTGTAGAAACGTTTCATCCTTCCTCCAAAAGACTTCTTCAGTCTGAGCTGCTGTATTCAGCTCAGTCTTAGGCCCTGTTTACACGAACACGATGGGGGGAAACAGGTTTTTGCGTATGTTAATTAGAGTAAAAGGTCCGCGTTGACACGGACAAATTCTGTGTTTCATGCATCCACTGGAATCCACCACCCCCCCCGCCTGAATCTGCTGTAGTTACCATGCCGGATCATTAGTTGGCGCTGCGAATTTTGTAGCTTCACCTAATGCGCATGTGTGTTTCCTCAGTTTTTAGCTTTCTTCTGGGCTAAAAGTTCAGCTAACAATAACTTAACAAGTTAAAGCTGAATTTTGGATAAGAGTTGACAGATTTGACGCCAAGCGGGACCCGCTTCATCTAACAAGCTCCACACCGGTCGCTGAGTGGACCAGAACTGAGTCGACGAGGATGATGTCGGACTTTAGTCCGTGATAAACAGCTGATTTACAGCAGGTAAATCAACGTTCTTAATAATGTTTCCTTGTGTTTACTTCGATCACACAACAACCAACTGAGTTTTTATTTTTATTTTTTCCTGCGAGGTCGAGAAGCTGTCCTTCAAACAAACGGACCGATTCGGATGGGACCAGAATGAAAAAAGAGCAGAGTCCAGTTCATTAACGTAGTTACAGTTCAGTTAACGTGTTTTGAATAGTGTTTAGTTTACTTCTCAGTGTTTGTGTGACTTACAGTTTGTGGTGTTGAATAAATAAATAAAAAATAAACCTGGTGTCTTCATTTTCAACTTAAATAACATACAACATGTTAAGCATCGTTTAAATCACGTAACGAGTCCAGATAGCTTCATTTAGCTCAGATAACTTTATATATCTCCCACGCTAACATAAATATTCTTTACTATTGTTAAACTGTTATTAGGGATGTAACGGTACACGTGGGTGTACCGGACCGTTTCGGTACGGCACGTTCGGTTCGGTCCACCTACGTTTTTGGTTATTTTTTCACTCATTGAACGTTATTAACAGGGGAATATATGCACCGCAGAACTAAAATTCCCAGGCGCGTTTCAGCACGGAGCTATTATCGTGCAGCACGCACAGCATTTAGCCGTTAGCATCTCGTGTGCGGTCTCCTGTTTGGGAACGTTATGGCTTTCTTGTTAAAAGACGAGCACACATACAAAGCTGTGTGGACGTTGTTTCACAAAACTGGATCTGCAGCAGCAACACGTCTAACGTGATCGCGCTGGAAACAACATCATCCGAACGTGAACGAACAGCGCTAACAGCAGCTGCATTTAAACATCCTTCATCAGGTGATTCAGATCGGTCCAGAGCAATAACACAAACTGTATGAGTTTTTAAATCTCTGAATCTAAGTATGAATGTTGTTTGTGCGCAGTTGATCCTCGCTATGAGACATTCATCACGTCAACACTTAAGTCAAAAAAGTTCAGCTCTTTAACAGGGATTCTGCAGGTTTCAACAACTCAAATTTAAGACTTTTTAAGACTTTTAAAAGACCAGTATGAATCAAATTTAAAACTTATTCACAACATATGTACACGACAGAAATGTACAGAAGAAATGCATAATTACTAAATTACTTGAAAAGTAACTTTGTTCAAAAAACGAAACAAACACATTTTACATGCAGTGTTGTTGATAATGGAGAACAAAAACATCTACCATACCATACCATACCATTTAATTTATAAAGCACTTTAAACAGGAACAAGTCCACACCAAAGTGCTGGACAAACAAACACGCAACAGGCAACACAGACAATGAAGTACAACACGAAAAACATAAAAACATTGCAGATCATAAATCAAACGATCCAATACAAATCAGCTGGCATTGAAAGCAATGGAGTAGTAGTGAGTTTTTAACCGGGATTTGAAAACCGAGAGGGAGGGGGCCTGTTTGATGAGCAGCGGTAACTCGTTCCAGAGTCTTGGGCCTGCTACAGAGAACGCCCTGTCACCCCTGCGCTTAAGGCGAGTTTCTGGAACTATTAAGAGTACCTGATCCTCTGACCTCAAAGCACGTGGAGGGACATATGGGTGTATCAGATCCGAGAGATAGGCGGGGGCGAGACTGTTCAGCGATTTGTAGACATACATGAGAATTTTGAATTGGATTCGAAGATGAACCGGTAGCCAGTGAAGGGAGGCCAAGACTGGTGTAATGTGCTCTCTTTTGCGTGTGCTGGTTAAAAATCGGGCAGCTGCGTTCTGAACCAGTTGTAATCGTGCAATGGTGGCTTGACTGACGCCAAACAGAAGTGAATTGCAGTAATCAAGCCTAGATGTAATGAATGCGTGAATCACTGTCTCCAGGTTGTTTTTGGATAATATGGGCTTCAGCTTAGACAGACGCCTCAGCTGGAAAAAACAGGATTTGACGATCATGTTTACATGACTGTTGAGTTTCATGGCAGGATCCATTATCACTCCCAGATTTGTGACTTTTTGTTTTTCGGACAGGGGTAGAGCAGACAGGTCAATGCAGTGGTTTGAGGTTGTGTCATTGGGAAGGAACAATATGGCTTCAGACTTCTTATCATTGAAGCTTAAGAAATTTAAAGCCATCCAGTCCCTGATGTCAGCCAGGCAGTCGAGCAGAGGTTGAATAGAGCCTGTACCATTTTGTCTTAGGGGGAAGTAAATTTGACAGTCATCAGCGTAGAAGTGGAAAGGTATATTGTGTTTCCGGAAAATAGCACCGAGTGGCAGCAGGTATAAGGAGAACAAGAGAGGACCCAGGATGGACCCCTGCGGAACCCCCCATTTAAGAGCCGCCACTGCAGAAGTAAAATCATTGATGGACACACAAAAAGACCTGTCAGAGAGGTAGGATCTGAACCAGTTTAGGGCTGATCCTGAGATGCCCACCCACTGCTCCAACCTAGCAATGAGGATCTCATGGTCGATGGTGTCGAAAGCGGATGTGAGGTCCAATAGGACAAGCAGCACAGAGTCACCAGTATCTGTGGATAGGAAGATGTCGTTAAAAACCTTCAGTAGGGCAGTCTCAGTGCTGTGGAGGGATTTGAAGCCAGACTGGAATAGCTCGGGGATAGCGTGATCCTCCAGGAAGCACTTTAGTTGGGACTCAACTATTTTCTCTAGAAGTTTAGAAACAAATGGGAGTCTGGAGACAGGCCTGAAATTGGATAATACTGACGGGTCGAGGTTTGGTTTTTTCAGGAGGGGTTGAACAGCAGCATGTTTTAATGATTTTGGCACCACACCCGAGGATAGACTGCTATTTACAATCGAGAGAATGGAGGGACCTAGAGTGTGAAAAACCTCCTTTAGAAGCCGAGGGGGGACCACATCGAAGGGGGAGCCAGATGGTTTCAGGTTGCACATGACCTGCTCTAGAGAGGACAGAGAGACTGGTTCAAAATGGTCACACACAGCAACAGATTGAGGTGGGATGGATGGATCGTGAGATGGAGGAGAAATGAGAGCCCTGGTGGTTGCGATTTTATCTAAAAAGAAATGTTGGAAGTTCTCGCACAGCTCAGTCGAGGCTTCCATGGGTGATTGTTCAGTGAGGTGGAGAACAGAGTTTAGGGTGGAGAACAGAACTCGAGGGTTACGAGAGTTTGCAGCAATGATATCAGAGAAGTATTGTGATTTAGCAGTTTTCACTGCTTTCTGATATCGGCGCCAGCTCTCTTTTACCATCTCAAAAGAGACCTGCAGTCTGTCTTTTTTCCATTTCCTCTCCACCTTTCGGCATTGCTGCCTGGCAGCTCTGGTCGTGTCATTCAGCCACGGTTCGGCCCTGAGTTTTGGTCTTCTCGGTTTAATAGGAGCCACTTGATCCAAAGCCTTTAAACAAACAGAGTCAAACTGGTTTGTCAGCTCCTCAGTGCTGGAGAGGAACAATGGGGGCTGAATTAACATGTCATTGTTGTAAACCTCAGTGAAACGTGCGGCAGTTAAATGGTTAACATTCCTGCCTTTACGTGCAGGAATGCATGTTTTAGGGGTTACATGGGGGATGGTGAACTGAAAATTGACTGGCCTATGATCCGAGAATACATTGTCTCCTATTTCAAGGTTTGAAACGGTCACATCACATGTTAAAACAAGGTCCAATAAATGTCCACGCTGCTGCGTGGGAGAGTTCACGTGTTGAGTTAAATTAAATGAGTCCAATAAATCTAAAAAGTCCTTAACCATGGGCTTCTCAGGACAACACACGTGCAAGTTGAAGTCGCCTGAAATGACAACCCGAGAATATTTGGCTGTAATTTCAGCCAAGAAATCAGAAAACTCGCTGATGAAGTTCTTGGAGCGAGGCGGCCGGTAGACAAGAGCACACAAAGTTACAGGTGAATGGCCTAGTTCAAAAACAGTCAGCTCAAAGCTAGAGCAGGAGACTGGAATGGACAGTTGTTTACAGTCAAAAGTTGATTTGAATATTGTTAATAATCCACCACCACGACCTGATGGTCGCGGGTCGTTAAAAAACAAACAGTTTGGTGGTATTATTTCCGTCAGCGCGCTGGACTCACCCGGCGACATCCACGACTCTGTGATGCAGAAAAAGTCCAAGTCGTGATCTTCAAAGTAATCCCTGAGGATGAACGTTTTGTTGCAAACAGATCGGGCGTTGACAACACAGAATTTGATGATATCCGAGCTAGCCGCTGATGAGCTGCTAGCAGCTGATGTGCTAACAGCTGGTGGGGGAGCGCGCGTCCGCGGCTCGCTGCCCACAGAGAGCTGCTCCGGCCGGAGATCCCCGTTGTTTTCCTGGTCCGTGCACGCGGGAGACTGGCGATGAGAATCGAGACCATCAGCTGAAGACAGCGAGGCAGAACGCCGGGCTCTGAGCTTCACCAGCCGGCCAGCTCGAGAGCCGCGTTTCTTCCTCCGAGTCGATCGATTTCTCCGTGCAGGCTGGTGCGAAGAGCAGCGGAGGTAAACGGGCAGCTCGTCTCCGAGCAACGGGGGCAGAGGGGGCCTCCCCGAGGTACGCTCATACTGGCCCGAATCAGCGACATCCGCGGCAGCAAAACGTAAATCCAGAAGCTGCTTCCGATCATAAACCAGCAGTGTACTTATGTCTCCAATGAAGAACGAACAAAACACAAAAATTCCAAACACCCACAGGAGAGGTGGATACGCAGCCATGCTTATGGGCGCCATCTTGGAAAGCATCTAGCCATGAGGTTGAAGATGCTTGTATAAGGACTACATAAATCTGAGCTCCTCTCCCTTAGCAAGAATCTCCTCATCAATGTTCTTCAGCTCAGCTGCTTTATCCTTGCTAGCTCTCCTCAGAACGTTTGACTTTGTTATCAGCTGAGCCATCTGACTGCCAGCCTTGCCTTCAGCCTGCTCTGCAAATTTGTCTGCATCTTTGGAAAGGGTTTCAGCAACCGTTTGTACTGTGGTCCTCCTTTTTTTTTAGTTCCTGCTGCCTTTCTTTTTTTTTTGTTCCTGTTGCCTTTCTCTTTTGGCTCTGTGCAAAAGACTCCTTTCTCTCCGTTTCAAGATGAAGACGGTATCTGGTCCTGGCTGATGCCACTGAGTTCAAGAGTTCTTTTGTGAGAGGGACTTTGGTAACGCCTCCATGTTGAGTGATATAGTCACATACAGTATAAGTCTCTGTGCTATTACAGTGTCCAGCTGCTTGGTTTTGGTGGTTCGATTCAGGCTTTCATCGAACATGAGCACAAACGGTCCAGTCACTTTGGAAATTAGTTCTCTTTTTATAAAGTCTGCTAGTCCAAAGCGGGTAATGTATGCGGGTAATGTATGCAGTTTTATCTTTTCCACACTTAAATGATTTGGCGATGTCAGAGTCTGGAAACATCGTTTGAAACAAGTCTCCAATGTTTTCATTTGCGCTGTATGAGTGATGTTTAGTTATCACGTGGAGAATCCAGAGAACCTCCGCTCATAATGTAGCCTCAGTGACGCTCATTTAAGGATCTTTCAGTCAGACTGCTGCTTGCTGTGGTGTGCATGATGTGATTCCATCATGAAGGCTGTCATTCATTGTTTGTTGTTGTTTTCTGGAATGAGAGTTTATATGTATTATAGCATAATTTACAGCAACTCAAGAAACGACTTGTTTCACTTACAGTGCTAGGTTAAACACACACAGACACACACAAATATAAAATACTAATTACACACACTTGAGTAGATGAAATAAATTACTGTAATTCCTGTTTAAATGCAATTCATCCTTCCATACAATGCCATGTCTTCAGACTTTGCCAGCAAATTAAAAGTTGAAGCTAAATCATTAAATTATTACCATCTTTGTGTTGGATTTATTTATAAATCACATTTAAATACTGCTTGTACCGTTACATTAAAAATAAAAACACACATTCTCTGTCACTGTCACAGCTAAGAAACAAGCAGCAGCTTCAGGTACCAGACACTGACATTATGTTTTCTCACTTTGAAACACAACAAATGTGGTTTAATGTAGAGACTTACCTGCTGCTCTTCCTTCATCGTGGTGAAGTTAGTTTACGACTCCGTCATGTTTACGTTTCATCCGCGTTGTTATCTCGTGTCGCGTCGTCACTTTTCAAAGCTGTATGTTGCGTAGTTTTTTTATCTTTATGAAGCGTCAGGTGCTCCCTGACTTGGGTCAAACAGTTTTCTCTGCGTTGCGTCGGTCATTTGTAAAATAGACTTTGAAAACACTGTCTCTGTTCTACTGTCGCCTCCCCCCTCGCTCTGTTCAAGCCACACACACAGCGTGCTGCAGAGTTGTTGTTTTTTTACTTTATTCAGTCAGCCAGCTTTGACAACGCTCTACCGGTGAACAAAACAGCTCCGCAGCGCTGTGAAAGAAGCCTATCCGGGCGTTGTTGAGCACTTACTATTATTATCGTTCATAGTTTGCATATATTTCCTTATATTCTACAATTTGCATATTAACAAATTGAGTCAAAATGTGGTGGCCAGACAAGAGGGTCACTATAGCAAAACTATAACTTGGAGGATTTTGAAAAAACTGATTGAATATTGTGTATATATGCATTAAACTACATTATGTGTTGTGTGATTTTATTTTTTGAGGTGGACCTCAGAAATTGAGGTCCAAAGGGGGTTTTGTTGTGAAAATAAAACACATTTTTTGTGCTTAGGGTCCTTATCCCCTCTTTAAACGGAACTCTGGCTACTGAAGACATGCAATGGTATTTCCTGTTTACAAGAAAGAGGCTCTCTGGTAGTGGGGGAAGGAGAACAGTCTCTGAAACAAAACTCCTCTTATCAGTTTAAAGCAGGCTTGGAGCATGATGAGGAGTCCTGGCGCCTCTTTGTCAGTTTTATGACTTTGCAGATATATGACTGGCAGGAAATCTACTGAAAGCCTCCTTTCTTACCCTGGATGTTTGTTCAGTTAGAAAGTAACAAGAACAGCTCTAAATCTATGTGTGTAGTGTATGATCTTTAATGTAATTTAATGTCCAGTTACACTAATTGGTCACTTAGTGGTCTACTAGAGTATGTGTGTGTTTATAAGTACTCAGCAATAAATGTACATTATTTCAGTCATCGATGTGCCAGTGCCCTTCCCCCTCTCAAACCTGCGAAGACCAGAGTAAGCTGAAACCCCCCTGAGGGGCTTTCTGGCAGTAAAGGAGGGCAACAGTCTTTAAAGCAGAAACTTTTCTTATTGGTTAAGGCAGGCAACGCCCTACAAAAGTATAAAAAACATGAGTATCCTCCTCCAGCCAGAAACGCAGAGAAACCCAGGGAGAAGAACAACTGGATTCAGACTAATCAGGTGGTATACATGGGGTCTCCCTTGAAATGCATATTTCAAATGTCCCTTCTTCCCCCCTCTCTCCCTGCCTTCTCCCTTTTTTTCTCTCTCTCACTGTCCACGTCTTTTAAACAAATGTAATGGCTTTTAGAAATAGAACAAATGTATTCTGTGACTTTTTAAACTTATGATTAATTAAACTGGTTTGGAACTTTAAGTGAGCGTTTGTCGTGTATTCAGCGTACCTCCTTTTTCTGGTCCAAAGTGAACCAAACAACGAATTCTGGGGCGAATAAGAATCAAAGCCAACAGTCCTTCTCTCACACCCCGCTCCACAGCCATCCTGGTGCACAGTCTTGTGACTTCCCGTATCGATTACTGCAACTCCCTTCTCTACGGCCTCCCCAACAAATCTCTCCACAAGTTACAGATGGTCCAGAACTCAGCTGCCCGTGTCATCACTCAAACCTCCTACTATAACCACATCACTCCTGTCCTGCAGCAGCTCCACTGGCTCCCGGTTAAATCACGCATCATCTTCAAAATTCTACTTCTCACGTTCAAAGCTATCCACAACCTTGCCCCTCCTTATCTATCTGACCTCCTACAAATCTCCATCCCATCACGCTCTCTCAGATCCTCCTCTTCGCTACATCTCCATGTACCCTCTGCCCGCCTCTCCACCATGGGGAGCAGGGCCTTCACCTGCTCTGCCCCTCACCTCTGGAACGCTCTACCGCCAGACCTTCGAAACACCACCTCCCTTTCTCTGTTCAAGACAGCCCTGAAAACACATCTCTTTAGACTAGCTTATCATTAACTTTACTAAATGTATTTTTATTATTTTGCATTTTATAATCTTTATGTATTTTATATTTCAATTTGTCACTGATAATGTTTGAACTGTATTGGTTTGTTAAGTGTCCTTGGGTGTCCTGAAAGGCGCTTTCAAATAAAATGGTTATTATTGTTATTATTATAAAAACACGAATAAAAAATCGAATTTTATCTCAAATGTTTCATACAGGGCAACAGTTTGTAAATTAAACCCATATAATTACACTCTGTAAGCAGAAAAAATATCTGCCGAGTGGTTTATGAGCTATTTATCTAAATACGGTAGTAGGTATCTGTTAGGGGTGTAACGGTACGCTAAAATCACATTTCGGTTCGGTTCAACTACAAGGAGAGCTCGGTTCGGTTTATTTTCGGTACAATTTTTTTTAATTTTTTTTGCAAAATAAAGACTTACAAAATGTTTATTTTGAAAATATGCCAAAAATATGTTTGTATTGTATTGTAGTAATAAATAAAAGTGACCCATTTGGATGATATTTTAAATAAACAGCACTCTACAATAAATAAACTATATGAACAATAATAAAAATCTTAATAAATGCAATAACAGTCAGAACCAGAACAATAAGCAGCAACAGACTGTTTACAATCTAACTAATCAAGTTTTTGTTCAGTAGCAGCAGTGTGGCTGTATTTGTCCTCATTACTGTACTCACAACTTCTTCTTGGTGCAGGTGTTGGAACAGTTCAGAGTTCAGTTCAGTCATCACACACTTCTTAGCTGCAGGTGGATTTACCTCTGTCACAGACTGGAAATAAAAAACAAAAGAGATTTAAAAAAAAAACAAGTTAATAAGATTATGATTTAAAAAAAAGATTATTTAGATAATAATAAAACAATACCTCTTGAACGGTTGAATCTCTCACTCTTCATCATCATGGCAGGGCTTTAATCTGGTCCAGGGCTTGTTGTTGACAACATCAGTTAGTTTTTTCATAAAGAGCTGAACTTTTTGAAGTGTTGACGTGATGAATGTCTCATAGCGACGCTCAGCAACTTTAAAGCCTGCGCATATAACAACGTTCAGACAGATTCAGAGATTTAAAAACTCATACAGCTTGTGTTATTGCTCTGGACCGCTCTGATTACCTGATGAAGTAGTTTTAATACAGCTGCTGTTCACGTTCGGATGAAGTAGTTTTAATACAGCTCTTCGTTCACGTTCGGATGACATAGTTTCCAGCGCGTTCACGTGACGTGTTGTTGCAGAGAGCTGCGTCACACACTCAGCTGCTGCAGAGTCTTCATGAAACAAAGTCCACACAAGCTGCGCGTGCGCTCGTCTTTTAACAAGAAAGTTATAACGTTCAAAAACAGGAGACCGCAGGAGATGCTAACGGCTAAATGCTGCGCGTGCCACGCGATAATAGCTCCGTGCTGAAACGCGCCCAGGAAATTTTGTTCCGCGGTGCATATATTCCCCTGTTAAGAACGTTTAATGAGTGAAAAAATAACCGAAACGGTATGTAGGTGTACCGAACCGAACGTGGTGTACCGAAACGGTTCGGTACACCCATTACAACTGTTACATGCCTAGTATCTGTTTACGGTAGCTAACCGATAACAACAAAGCTAAAACTTCGATTTTTTTTTTTATCTCAAACATCTCATAAAGCTAGTCACTTGTAAAAGTCCATACAGTGATTACATTCTGTGTTTGATAAAAATCTGTCCTGTGGTTCTTGACTTATCTTGCTAACAAACAGCTAACAAACACACCAAAAAGTAGTTACCTCCAGAGCAGGAGGCCGGGCAGCGACAGAGTCAGTCCGAGCAGAGGAGGCTTTTTTTCGGACACATGAGCTGGAAACGGTCGGTGGACTCTCTAGAAGTGTCCCTTAGCGGACAAAAATGGTACTACACCATTTCTGCCAAAATAAAAAACGGTCATATCTGAGCCAAAAATTGGTCTAAAAATATGGGGAAAAATCCATAAATAGGTCTCACCTCTCTATAGGTCGCAGGGCATGCACAACCTATATTCCGGAAAATAGAGTAATAACAATTGCATCACCCATCCTGTACAGCTAACTTTATCAGCAGAAAACTATAACTCGACCGTTTACTTTACCTTTAAGCTTCACTTGAATAAACAGCTTTTTTTCTCTTACCATTTTTCCTCACCAACTTTTTTCAGTAAACATTTTCAAGATCCATGAAACAATATCACTCAACAAACTTTGAATATAAACAGTTTCAGTGCATTTCAGTCACTTTTACTTTCTTACAGCATGTTTTTTCTATTTGCTTGTAATGTGTTTTTTCTCTTTTTCATCCAAAACCACTAAATAATGATTACTGTTCATAATCATTAAGCCAGGCAGGCTTCTTCCTAACTCTAGCAGGTCTTGGTGTTTTCTCATTCAGTTGTTGTGAAGGTTCTAGATCAGGGTCTGGAGGAGCAGAGGTCTGTTGCACTTTCTGGGACCAGAGAGAGGTGAGCTGCATTCCAAGTGTGCCCATCCTCCAGCACATAGGAGCTTGCATTCACTTTCTCCATCGCTCTGGCAGGTGCATGAAATTTTGATAGTCCTTTTTTAACATGAAAGGGCTTCCTCACTCGAACCAGGCTTCCTTTTACAATTTTTGGTACTTGTGCACCTCGCTTTGCATCGGTGTAAGTCTTTGATGTTCTTTGTCTGGAGGCAACACGGTCACGCAGTTGTTCTTCTGGCATAAGGGTGGATTTAGTAGCTGGTCCAATATTCACTTTCGTGTGCATCCTTCTGTTGAACATGAGCTGAAATGGTGACACTCCTGTAGTGCCGTGTGGTGTGGCGCAGTATGTGAACAGGAACTCCTGTATGAACGGTTTCCATGGCTTCCTCTCCTGCTTTGCTGTGAGGATTGTTTCCTTCAGAACACGGTTCCAGCGTTCCACAGCGCCGTTAGCTTGAGGATAATATAGAGACACTTTTCTGTGTGTGATGTCTCTCACTGACAGGAATTCTGCAAACTCACTTGATGTGAATTGTGTCCCATTATCACTTATGAGCTCAGTGGGGTTTCCAAACCTGGAAAATAATGTAGACAGGAACGTGGTGATTGCTGTTGTGGTAATGGAAGGAGTGAAAGCGACCTCCGGCCACTTTGTGTAATAGCCAATCAGTGTTATTGCATAACGACAATCCCAGGTAGCTGATTCAAACGGCCCCACAATGTCGACTCCCACTTTCTGCCACGGTCCATCAGGCAGAGGAACTGGTTGAAGTGCACTTTGAGATTTTCATTAATGAAAAGTGCGTTATAAATTGAATTCATTATTATTATTATTATTATTAAGTGGTGCAACATGTGTTTTAGCACTTTTGTCGTTCATCTGGCACGTCACATGCGTTGATGCTCTCCTGCACACACGCATCCATGCTTGGCCACCAGTATAAATCTCTGTCTCTGTTTTGTGCGGACGATGCCTTGGTGTGTCTCGTGTGCCAGGCTCACCAACTGCTTCCTTAGGGCCACAGGAACCAACCGTCGCTGAGGTCCTCTATACACTGTCACGTCTTGGAGTGAAAGTTCATTTCTGACAGCAAAATAAGGCTGAAGCAGTGCAGGTAAGGATTTTGCTGTTCTGGGCCATCCTTTTATCATTTGCAGCCTCAGAGGAGTAAGTTCTGGACATAGTTCACATGCCACAGTGAAGTCCTTCACTGAGAGAGCTTTCAGTTCTGTAGTTAGCAGAGCCACCAACTCAGGCTCCTTCACTAGTTCTATGTTTTCTTCAGATGGAAGAGGCAGTCTGGAGAGGCCGTCGGCAGCATGATTTTGTGCACCGGGGCGATACTCCACATCATATGTAAAACACAGGAGTCGGGCTGACCACCTTGCATTACGCATTCCTGCGCGTCCAAGTCCTTTTTTAGCTAGCAGTGTGGTCAGGGCCTGATGATCTGTGCGTAGGGTGAATCTTGTCCCCCACAGCAAAACTCTCCATTTTTCAGCTGCCCACACACAAGCTAACGCTTCCTTTTCCACAATGGAATATTTTCTTTCAGCAGGTGTGAGTGAACGAGAGGCAAATGCAACCGCACGTTCTGTCTTATGGCTCCTAGACCATAATCTGAAGCATCTGTTAACACGATGGTCGGCAGGGCAGGGTCAAAGGCTGTCAGCGCTGGGCTGTTCACAATGCGTTCCTTAATTGTGTTAAAACTTGACTGTGCAGCTGCAGTCCACCTGAACATGTTCTCACATAGGCAGTCACACATAGGCTCCACCAGTGATGCGTAATTTTGTACAAATTTTGAATACCATGCTGTGAGCCCTAGGAATGAGCGCAGGGTAGTGGCATCATTAGGTGCTGGAGCTTCTGTGATTGCTTTAAGATTATCCTTACAGTATTTGGCAGAACACCTTGGGCTGACACTGTGTGTCCCAAGAACTGCAGGCTTTTTAGTTTGAAATGACATTTTTCAGTATTGAGCTGGAGGCCCGCTTCCTTCAGCGCAGCGAGTACCTCTTTTAGGTTACAGTCATGTTCACGCTGATCCCGGCCATAAACTATCACATCATCCAGATAGTTCTGAACACCTTTTAGGCCTTTTAGCACCAGGGACATCATCTTTGAAAATGCCCTTGGGGCTGAACACAGTCCATATGGAACTCTGCGAAACCTGAATAGTCCTTCATGCGTTATGAATGCTGTAATGTCATGACTCTTCAGCCAGCAGCACCTGATGATAAGCATTTGCCAAATCAATAGTGGAGAAAACTGTAGATACACGCATTTCAGAGAAAATGTCATCCATATGAGGAAGTGGGTAACTGTCCATTACTACTGCTTTATTTGGCTCACGAAAATCAACACACATTCTCACTTTTCCATTTTTTCTCAGTGTGACCACGATGGGAGATACCCATGGAGATGCATCAATCCTTTCAATCACCTCCATGTCCAAAAGTTTTTCTAGTTCAGCTTAGACAGCTTGTCTGACAGAGAGCGGGAACCTCCTTAGCTTTTGTTGAACAGGCTGTACACCCTCTCTGACGTTAATTTGGTGGATGAACCCTTTAGCAAGACCCAGTTTCTCCCTCATCACCGGTCCACTCTTAATCTCTGTAACATTTTCAACTGGAGCTGTAGGTGAGGTAACTGCTGGAGAGGAAGAAGCATCTGAGTGCACAGTGTTGTTTGTAATACACAGTCTCAGTGTTTTAAAAAGGTCTATTCCCAGTAAAGCTGTGCCCATTTAACTTAGCTGGCACTATTGTGTTTTCATGCTGCACAGTAGCTGGCATCCAATTACAGGGACTTCAAGTTTTGTATACCGTACATCACTAACTTTGAAGGCGGGTTAGTCAGTAGCACATCACTGAAATGTTTTCTGTAGAAATTTTCAGGAATAATAGACACTGCAGATACTGTGTCCACCACTAGTGTCACATGGCAGGAAATTGACTTTGTATTTATGGTCACAGCACACGTAATCTTGTCATTTGTTTGTTCATTTTGTAGCATCCTCACTATATTAATTTCAAGAACAACCACTTCTCCTACCTTAGCTGCAGGTTTCTTGAATTTGCATACACGAGCAAAATGTCCTGTTTTATTGCAGCTTCTGCAACTCACTTTACGTGCTGGACAGTCTGGAGCATCAGCAAGATGGGCTGATGAGCCACATCTAAAACAACTTCGGTTCTGTTTCTGTGTTGCTGCCAGATCAGTAGAATTATAACTCCTCATTTTAGGTCTGAACGGTTGCTTTGGCTTTACCTTCACCACTTGTACAGCTGCTTGTGACTCAGACATGAGGCTTTGCGTGTGCCCAATTGCAGCTTCCACTTGGCACACCATTTTTATTGCTGCATCCAGTGTGAGGTTTCCATCTGTCTGCAGTAACAGCTTCTCACATATTCTTGGTGAACTGGCATTCTCTATGAGTTGATCCCGTATCTGCATTTCTAGCAAAGTCGCACGTGGCAGCCAGCTCGCGTAGCGCACCCACGTATTCAGCAACAGTCTCATGCGGTCTCTGCATTCTTTGCCTGAACTTATGTCGCTCCACCACGACGTTTATTGCTGGGTTAAAATGCACCCGCAATGCAGCCACAGCTGAATCATATGTGGTACCTGTATTTGTAAGTGTATAAAATACACGTTGTCCTTCCGTGCCCAGGCAGTGCAGGAGCAGTGCACGTGTCCTCGTGTCGGGCCAGTCGTCCCCCTCCACGTGAGTAGCAAGCAGGTAGTTTTCAAACATCTTCATCCACATGTCGAACGGAATTTCAGGTTGTCCGGCGGATGGTAGAAACAATGCAGGGAGAGGCACAACATTCGCCATCCTCGTCGCCAATTTGTGGTGTGCCGTTATCACTAGGGAATAATGCAGCAGAATGCAGGCATTAGCTTAACAGTACAATTGTTAAGTAAAATCATACACCCTCAGATATTAAACTCATAATTAAACTTATGTGTTCAGAATCATGCACTCCAAAATGCCTGTGTGAAACCAACCACATTTTGTGACCATCTGTGTGAAACCAACCACCTGTTCCTTAAGTTTTAACGTCATGTTCCTCATTTTATCTGCTGAATAAACAGTGACCTGCTTGTGTTAATCTAAAAACACTGTTGCATTATATAAGAAGTGCTGAATGCTCACTTTCCATTTGCTAAAGTGCTCATGTGTTATCAGAAGTTTCCAGCTGTTGATAGACAAACATTTCCCGTTCCACCCATGGTACCACCCCCAACCCCTTTTTAATCCATGCTGTGTTACTGTCTGAGCAGAGCAGAGCCAGACAGCTTCGTGCCTGTACCATTTCTGTTCTCTATCTTGCAAGATACATTAAATCTTTGAAACTTGAACTTCGTTTGGACAGCCTTGCCTCGTTATTCAGAAGTTTATTCCACAATTTGGCGTCACGAGACAGGATATTGCGTGTGACTGGACCACCTGCTGGAGACGACCGGACGGGACTCCGGAACCGCGGGTCTAGCGACCTGCTCCTCTTCCTCAAGTAGACTTCAGAGACGAAAAGGACGTTTCGGTCCTCACAGCGGGAGAGCCAGCATCGACAATATTCCACGAACCAACAGGAAGGCTGAAGAGGTAACGTAGAAATCTCTTTTTCAAGTTTGAAAGATTTAAGCCGAAGTAAAACTGATACGAGACGCGTTCAAGGACCGTAGGAAATTTGAGCGCAAGAGCACGAGAAGCGCTGTGAACGTTTATTTTTAAACGTAAGAACACGTAAGAATCGTTGTGAGCGCAAGAAACGTAAAGCGTTGTGAGCGTTTATTTTTAAGAACGCAAGAACACGTTAAAATTGTGAGCACTCGATAGTGCAAGAACAATTTTCGCGTTAAACTCTTAACGCAGGAAGGTCCGCCCTAAAATCGTGCCGCACGTAGGTTGTTATATGAGGTAGAAATACTTTGAAGACGGCCACAAATCGTGCCACAGCAGAAATAGATTTGGGGAACGCTCAATAAAAAATAAAATAAAATAAAAAGCGAAAAATAACAAATAAAAAATAGATAAACCTGTGTAGTTACACTCGTTTTGAAATAAAATAAAATAATTAGACGAATAAGCTGGTTATACATACCACCCTGAACACGCCCGATCTCGTCTGATCTCAAAAGCTAAGCAGGGTCGGGCCTGGTTAGTACTTGGATGGGAGACTGCCTGGTTTTAAACAATAAACTCATTCAAAATTAAATTAGGCAAATAACCTGTTTTTAAAACAGGTAAAATTAACTAAAATATTAAATAAATACGGATAACAAATAGAAGTAAATAAAACAGACATTTAAATAAAAATAAAAAATAAATAAATAAATAATAATAATTAAAAATAAAAATAATAAAAAAATAAAAATAATAAAAAATAAAAATAAATAATATGGGAACAAAAAACAGCAAAAGTGAAGCTTATATACCATGCGGGCCGGAAATTGACCGAATGAGAAGACTTCATGGTGATTCGTGTCTAAGGTTTGTGCCACAGTGGCATTGTAAATTCAATTTTCCAAGAAATGGATCGTTTGATCCACAGGAAATACAAAAATTAGAAGAACAATTGTTAGGAAAAAAACGTAAAATTTGCAGCAAGAAAAAGATTCCACAAGGTGAATTGTTAACAGTGACCAATCATGAACAAGCTTTTAAGCTGTGGAAAAATGAATCCAAATTACAAAGTCAAAGAGTAATATCAAAAAGCCTTCAGATGACCCAGAAAATTAAGAAAACAAACCAGATGGCTCCAAAAGAGACAAAACATTTAGGAAAGAAAAATAAGAAAGGGACAGAAACACAAACTAATAACCCACTAAATGTTTCTTTCTCTCCTTCTGCTCCATCTGCGGCTGGAACTTCTGGCTTCCCACCTCACACCATGGCCCTGTATCCGTCACTGGCACATCTGAGTTCACCCCAACCACCACCGTACCCTGAGCTACAGAGAGCTGGACAATTTTCAGACTGGTTTCTGAACATGGACATGGACGATGACTTCCAAGGCTCCAAGAAAAAGGAGCAACCAGGAACGTCAACTGAATCAGGTACTGCCAACACACCTGACTCTTCACCCTCACTCTCTGATTTGACTAACATCTCAACAGACACTGAACATGAGGGAATAGATTCTGGTGGACCACCAGCCATGAACACAAGACTGCAAGCTGACAAAAATCAGCTTGAGCAAAAAGCAAAGCAAATTCAAGGGGAAATTGAAAAAATTCAACAAGAAATGGCAGACAAAAAGAAAGACAAAACCACCGTCATCACTGCACCCATGATGGAGGTGGGTGGGGCTGAATCCTCACAGTTGGTTTATAGACCTTGGCCACACGCCATGCTGATTGACATGGCCAAGCAGCACCTGCCTGATAGAGCCCAGGGTGGAGAAGTGATAGCTCTGGCATTGTTCACGTTAGTCAGAGTGATAAGACCAACTCTCCATGAGATAAAGGTCATTTTATCAGCAATATATGGCCTTGGGTTTGTCTCCCAAATTGACTCTGGACTTTTTGAAAGGGAAGATGGTTTTCAACTCGTCAGTCCAAACATCAACGAAGACAGCAACAAGGAGTATATGAAAAATGTAACAGAAATTGGGGAAAGCCTGGTTAAGGTGTTCCCAGCTGTTCCTTGTTATGCAGACATTGCGAGCACAACCCAGAAACCTGATGAAACTCCACAAGACTACGTGAACCGTCTCCTGCCCATCTTCAAAACCCACTCAGGCATCCTTGAGCCTGACGGGAACTGGAGACACGACACAGCCCCCTCACCATTTGAAAACATCTTCTGCCAGGCGGTCCTGAACGGTTTTCTCTCACCAATAAAGAAATCAATCAAGACCACCTACATAGGCTGGAAGAAGAGACCACGCCTGACTGATCTCCTGAATCATGCTGAGCACGCATGGGACCTGCATGTGACAGAGGTCACCACCACTCAGAAGAAAAAACAAAAGCAGCATGATGACGCTCAACTGACTCTGCTCCAAGCAGCCACTCAGCTGACCCTGAACCAGGCTCAAGCTGCAAATCACCCTCCAACAGCTGCAAATCACCCTCCAGAAATTCAAAAAACTGATTTTGCTCCACCCAGACCATGCTACAACTGTGGAAGCCTGGAACACTGGGTCCGCAGCTGTCCACACCGACAAGGACAAAGAGGCCGAAACCAAGGTCGCAACAGATATGGCAACCGAGGCAGAGGTCAGTTCAGGCCCTATCCAAACCAAGGGCCCAACGGCAACCAAGACTTCAACTCCAGACAAAACCAACATCAAGGCCCGCCCCAAGGCAGAAACGAAGCTGGACACAGGGGTGGACAAAGCCAGAGGGGTTACTCAACCTGACTAGCCAAAGATGGTGGGAGCCAGGGATTTCAGACCGCAAGTACCAGCACACACACACCTGTTTCTGAAACAAATGACACACACACACATACATACACAGGAGAAGTTATTCCTACTTACTTCAAATACACTCAAGCTGCTTATCTGAAACTACCAATGATGACTGCAGTGGTTGAAAACATTTCATTACAATTTCTTGTAGATTCAGGAGCAACACAGTCATTAATCATGCGTAAATGTCTTCCAAATGCTCCACTTTCTAACAAAATTGTCCATTCCACAGGTGCATCTGGCCGGACAGTTCCTGAAGCGGTCACAGTTCCGCTCAAGATCATCGATCCTTTTGATCATGAAACACATGAACATCAGTTTTTGCTTTCTGACTCTTGCCCAATAAATTTATTAGCAAGAGATTTGATTCTGAAATTTAGATTGGCAATAAACTGTGCACCTGATGGTTTGACTGTGTCTAAACAATTAGAGTCTGATGCTCTGGTCTCTCTCACACCTGAATTATTGTTCATTTTTCAGTGGTTGTTAATTGATCCACATCAGAGACACACTCTGCTCTCAATGGCCAGAGAAAGGCTGCCACCTAGTGTCTGTTTCATGACTGAACCACATCTACACTGCACTGCTCATGTCGTTTCAGATCCAGCTGACCCATTAGGGGACTCATTTCTGCAAACACAGACAACACAACTTGTCACCACATCTATCTGTTGGACACAAGACTCATGTTTTGTGCTGATAGATTTGAACAACAAAACAACACCTCAGACAAGTTACTTCACAGTACCTGACTCATTTCCTCACATCTCACTAGCAAAGCCACCTGACTCCCAATGGCGTTCCCTAGGTCCTCTAGCACTTAGAGCACACACCACACATGACTGGGAACCACGTGATGATTGTTCCTTCTCACCGTCTCTCAACATGTTTAGGCAAGATTTTTGCCTCATGCTGACAGCACGACCAACAAAGGAAGTGATTGATAACAA
>JBBPBX010015301.1:30492-49661 GCA_038048925.1 Garcialebias charrua | reverse complement strand
CCGCTTATCCGGGGTCGGGTCGCGGGGGTAGCAGCCTAAGTAGGGAGGCCCAGACTTCCCTCTCCCCAGCCACTTGGAGCAGCTCCTCTGGGGGAATCCCAAGGCGTTCCCAGGCCAGCCGAGAAACATAGTCCCTCCAGCGTGTCCTGGGTCTTCCTCTGGGTCTCCTCCCGGTGGGACATGCCCGGAACACCTCACCAGGGAGGCGTCCAGGAGGCATCCTAACCAGATGCCCGAGCCACCTCAACTGGCTCCTCTCGATGTGGAGAAGCAGCGGCTCTACTCCGAGTCCCTCCCGGATGACTGAGCTTCTCACCCTATCTCTAAGGGAGAGTCCAGCCACCCTGCGGAGAAAACTCATTTCAGCCGCTTGTATCCGAGATCTTGTTCTTTCGGTCATAACCCAAAGCTCATGACCATAGATGAGGGTGGGAACGTAGATCGATCGGTAAATTGAGAGCTTTGCCTTTTGACTCAGCTCTCTCTTCACCACGACAGACCGGTACAGCGCCCGCTTCACTGCGGACGCTGCACCTATCCGCCTATCGATCTCACGCTCCAGTTTTCCCTCATTCGTGAACAAGATCCCGAGATACTTAAACTCCTCCACTTGGGTAAGGACCTCCTCCCCGACCCGGAGAGGGCACGCTACCCTTTTCCGGCTCAAGACCATGGCCTCGGATTTGGAGGAACTGATCCTCATCCCGGCCGCATCACATTCAGCTGCAAACCGCTCCAGCGAAAGCTGTAGATCACGAGCTGATGAAGCCAATAGGACCACATCATCTGCAAAAAACAGAGAAGCGATTCTAAGGCCACCAAAACGGATCCTCTCAACACCTTGGCTGCGCCTAGAAATTCTGTCCATAAAAGTTATGAACAGAATCGGTGACAAAGGGCAACCTTGGCGGAGTCCAACTCTCACTGGAAACGAGCCTGACTTACTGCCGGCAATGCGGACCAAGCTCTGACACCGGTCGTACAGGGACCTAACAGCCCATATCAATGGGCCTGGTACCCCATACTCCCGGAGTACCCCCCACAGAACCCCCCGAGGGACGCGGTCGAATGCCTTTTCCAAGTCTACAAAGCACATGTAAACTGGTTGGGCAAACTCCCACGCACCCTCCAGGACCCTGTTGAGGGTGTAGAGCTGGTCTAGTGTTCCACGACCAGGACGAAAACCACACTGCTCCTCCTGAATCCGAGGTTCGACTATCCGACGGACCCTCCTCTCCAGAACCCCTGAATAGACCTTACCAGGGAGGCTTAAGAGTGTGATCCCTCTATAGTTGGAAC
Source organism: Garcialebias charrua (assembly GCA_038048925.1). NCBI lineage: Eukaryota > Metazoa > Chordata > Actinopteri > Cyprinodontiformes > Rivulidae > Garcialebias > Garcialebias charrua. The sequence goes on along the minus strand of JBBPBX010015301.1, from coordinate 48,362 downwards.
ACACCCTACGGTCCCCCTTTTTGAATAGGGGAACCACCACCCCAGTCTGCCAATCCAAGGGAACTGCCCCCGATGTCCACGCGATATTGCAGAGTCGCGTAAGCCAACACAACCCCACAACATCCAGAGCCCTAAGGAACTCAGGACGAATCTCCAGCTATATTGATATGTAATTCTGAAATGCGGGTACGCACTCAATGTAAACAAAACACTTTTATCTGTTTTGGCGTCTTGTTTCTGTGCGGTCTCTGCGTTTCCCGCTTGAGCTCGTTTTTTGACCCTCCTTCTCTTCTTGGGGTTCTCGACGGCTGTGCTGATGTCACCCAGCTCCTCCATTTTGGGGAGTTCCTCCTTTACTTTTCCCACTAAAGGCAGAGGAATTCTCCTAGGGGCTTTGAGTGAGTATGGGACCACCTCAGGTTTGAGTTTAATGTGGTGTGTGTGCTGCACCTCACCTAGTCCAGTGCAGAGCCTGGGGTACACAGTTTTTACAGTGTCCATTGATATAGCGTTCACACGCACCAAAAGACCAAGAGCTGTGATGGCAGGCCGTCCAAGCAGTGGTGTGGTGAGGTTCTTAACAACATAGACCTTTTCTGCTGCACTCTTGTCCCTGTAGGTAAGCTGTAGTTTTGTGTAACCTGCAACATCCAGTGGTGTTCGGCCAGGGCCTAACAGAGGTTTCACCGGTTTGAGAAGAGCAGGTTTTTCAGCACTGGGAAACAGTCTGTTCCAATCTTTCTGAGCCATGGCTGTGACGTCTGCACCTGTGTCAAGTTTAAATGTTAGTGTTGTCTCATTTATCTTTATATCAGCTGTCCATGCCTGATTTCCCATGGTCATAGCTCCAAGGAAGAAACTTTCCTCCTCTTCCTCCTCTTCCTCCTTCCACAAGGAGTGTAGTGTTGTCTCATTTGTCTTTATATCAGCTGCCCATGCTTGATTTTCTGTGGTCACAGCTCCAAGGAAGAAACTTTCCTCCTCTTCCTCCTCTTCATCCTCTTCGATGCTTTGCACCTTTTTGCTGAATCTGCACACACGCTGATAGTGTCCTTTCTTCCCACAGAAATTACATGTTACATCATTAGCAGGACACTCATATTTAGGGTGAGGGGAGCCTCCACACTTGAAACACTTTGTACTTGATGTGCTTCTGCTGTCGACCTGTGGATGTGTTTTAGCATTTTTATTTGTAAACTTGTTATATTTGGATTGATCAAACTGTTGTCTGCTTTTAACAACTCTATCAACAGAGCTGACACTTGTCTGCATTCCACTGGCTTCACATCTCAGAGCACTTTGTTGCTTTTTAACCTCTTCTGATTGTCTTGCCATGTTTACAGCTTTCTCCAAGTCCAAGTTTTTCTCCATTTGCATACGCTCTGACAGTCTGATGTCTGCTAAGCCCACTACAATTCTGTCTCTTATTAATTCGTCGTGGAGCGGTCCATAATTGCAGTGCTCAGCTAATGCATGCAGGGCTGTAACAAATGCATCCACTGTTTCATTTTGCTCTTGTTTGCGCATATTAAATCGTGCGCGTTCATAAACAACATTTTTCTTGAGTATGAAGAAGTTCTGGAAACCCTCTTTCACTTTTTCATACTGGCGCTGGTCTGCATCGTTTAGCTTTAATCCTCTCAGGACATCATCCGCTTCGTCTCCCATGCAGTATATTAAGGTGTTTACCTGGTTTTCATCAGAACTCAACGACAAGCTACTGGCCTGGCGGAACCTCTCGAAGCGACGGATCCATTTTGTCCATTCATGTGGCTTCGAAAAATCAAAAGGCTCCGGCGGCTGGATGCTGAACGTGGCGCTGGGTGTGTTAGCCGCTATGCTAACTCCTGCCCTCGGCTGCTCGTTTTCTTCAGACATCTTAAAAATAGCTGTAGCTCGTCTTTCCTCTTCTTATCCACGCCAGACAGACTCTTCAGCAACTCACCACTTCTGACACCATGTCGTGTTCTTATATTTAAGAACAAATACGTGGGACTTCATGTGCTGGCAAACATTCACTTTATTAGTCAGATCAACGTCTGCCTCGTGCTGCATAAACACGTCACATCCTGTGTTGTGTAACGTTCAAGAACACTCGTTAATAACAGTTACTATCATGAACCCCACATACTCAACAAATCTGAGGGTAAATATGAACAAACATCAGAACTGCCGGACTTCTCGATCCAGAATGGGTCTTGATTGGACATCGCCGTTGTTGACCTCTTTTCAGCCACTTCAGCTGATTCTAGGTAAACAGCCGAAGTAAAATGCCACAATTTGTTATTCTGCATACACGTTGAGTAAATTACATCAAAACAAAATCAAAGTTTGTTTTGTTAGCTTTGTAGTTTATTTTTTATAAATGTTAGAAAACTTTAATGTGAAAATGCAAGAGTTTTACGGCAGTTTGTCCAGATATTAGCTTCAATAAATCCTCGTCCGCTGAACGCAGAGAAGAGAGAGAAGAGAAACAGAATGTTCGTAGTTCAACAAAGTTATTTTACTTGGTTGTGAACCTAAAAGTTGTCACATGACGGTGACTAAAACACTGCAGAAAAATAAAAAAAGTTGTGTAATGATTTCCTGCCTGTATCCTGTTTGAATGATCACATCTTTCACCCACAGAGAAATTTCCACTTATTCAGACACTTAAAGAGTTTTATCAACACAAGATCACAGTTTGTGCACAAATATGTGTGTTCTTGATAACAATCTTGTTCTGAAACGAGTACACTACCAAAATAAAACTGGATATTTTATCTTGTCACTTCAAAAATTACATTTGTAAATGTGCAAATTCTTTAGACTCAAGGTTACAAATGGTTGACTGCTAACTGGATCTGGACCCAAATAAAGTCTCTTCTGGTCCCAGATCTGTTGACAAACTTTAGAAGAATGAAAGCATTAAAATTATACTGTATACTGTACATACCGGTATTTATATGTATTTACTACTGCATGCTTTCACATAATTATGGTAAAATGTTTTAGGCTGTGAATTCAAAAAAGTTCAAGACAAAAATAATTTTAGGCAGTGCAGCTTTTCTAGTATTTACAATAATTTATTTTAGATGATGCAGCGTTTCTAGTATTTACGGTAATTTATGTAAGTGGTGCAGCTTTTCTAGCATTTACAATAATGAATTTTAGGCAGTCCAGCGTTTCTAGTATTTACAGTAATTTATGTAAGTGGTGTAGCTTTTCTAGTATTTATGGTAATTTATTTTAGGCGGTGCAGCTTTTCTAGTATTTATGGTAATTTGTTTTAGGCAGTGCAGCTTTTCTAGTATTTACAGTAATTTATTTAAAGCTCCACTGACATGTTCTTTTAACTTTTCAAAAAATGGCACAACATATATAAATATTAAGATAGACCTCTGACCGTTTTTGCTAAAATAATGTTAAATGAATGACAATTTCTCTCAAAATAGTTTAAAATTAGCGCCGTTTTTTTAGACCGTAAATCCGGATCTTCCGGTCACGTGTCAGCATTCCCGTTTGTGACGTCACGTCCGATACTGAACTCTGCTCAAACGACAAAAATACTGAGTTTTCATGTGTTTTTTCACTACAGTTAGCAAGTTAAGCATATAAACACACGTTTCCGATCATTTTTATGCACTCAAAAGTAGTTTTTAGATGAAAATAGAGTGTTTTTAGGTGCGCTGGCGAAATTTACGAGCGGACTTCCGGGTTGCGAATTTTTGGAAAAAACGAAAAAAATACTGAGTTTTCATGTGTTTTTTCACTACAGTTAGCAAGTTAAGCATATAAACACACGTTTCCGATCATTTTTATGCACTCAAAAGTAGTTTTTAGATGAAAATAGAGTGTTTTTAGGTGCGCTGGCGAAATTTACGGACGTGACGTCAGAAACAGGAATGCTCACGTGACCGGAAAATCCGGATTTACGGTCTAAAAAAACGGCGCTAATTTTAAACTATTTTGAGAGAAATTTTCATTCATTTAACATTATTTTAGCAAAAACGGTCAGAGGTCTATCTTAATATTTATATATGTTGTGCCATTTTTTGAAATGTTAAAAGATCATGTCAGTGGAGCTTTAAGTGGTGTAGCTTTTCTAGTATTTATGGTAGTTTATTTTAGGCAGTGCCGCTTTTCTAGTATTTATAGTAATTTATTTTAGGCAGTGAAGCTTTTCTAGCATTTCTGGTAATTTATTTTAAGCAGTGCAGCTTTTCTAGCATTTATGGTAATTTATTTTAGGCGGTGCAGCTTTTCTAGCATTTACAATAATTCATTTTAGGCAGTGCAGCGTTTCTAGTATTTACAGTAATTTATTTAAGTGGTGTAGCTTTTCTAGTATTTATGGTAGTTTATTTTAGGCAGTGCAGCTTTTCTAGTATTTATAGTAATTTATTTTAGGCAGTGAAGCTTTTCTAGCATTTATGGTAATTTATTTTAAGCAGTGCATCTTTTCTAGCATTTATGGTAATTTATTTTAGTTGGTGCAGCTTTTCTAGCAATTACAGTAATTTATTTTAGGCGGTGCAGCTTTTATAGTATTTACAGTAGTTTATTTTACGCAGTGCATCTTTTCTAGTATTTATGGTAATTTATTTTAGGCTGTGCAGCTTTTCTAGCAATTACGGTAATTTATTTTGGACAGTGCAGCTTTTCTAGCATTTATAATTTATTTTAAGCAGTGAAGCTTTTCTAGCATTTATGGTAATTTATTTTAGTTGGTGCAGCTTTTCTAGCAATTACGGTAATTAATTTTAGGCAGTGCAGCTTTTCTAGCAATTATGGTAATTTATTTTAGGCAGTGCAGCTTTTCTAGTATTTATGGTAATTTATTTTAGGCTGTGCAACTTTTCTAGTACTTACGGTAATTTATTTTAGACAGTGCAATTTTTCTAGCATTTATGGTACCCACAAAGAAATTTCCACTTATTCAGACACTTAAAGAGTTTTATCAACACAAGATCACAGTTTGTGCACAAATATGTGTGTACCGGTACTTGATAACAATCTTGTTCTGAAACGAGTACACTACCAAAATAAAACTGGATATTTTATCTTGTCATTTCAAAAATTACATTTGTAAATGTGCAAATTCTTTAGACTCAAGGTTACAAATGGTGGACTGCTAACTGGATCTGGACCCAAATAAAGTCTCTTCTGGTCCCAGGTCTGTTGACAAACTTTAGAAGAATGAAAGCATTAAAATTATACTGTATACATACCGGTATTTATATGTATTTACTACTGCATGCTTTCACATAATTATGGTAAAATGTTTTAGGCTGTGAATTCAAAAAAGTTCAAGACAAAAATAATTTTAGGCAGTGCAGCTTTTCTAGTATTTACAATAATTTATTTTAGATGATGCAGCGCTTCTAGTATTTATGGTAATTTATGTAAGTGGTGCAGCTTTTCCAATAATGAATTTTAGGNTGAGCAGATGGTCACAGATGAACACAGATGAACACAGCAACAAGAAAACAGATCAGCATCAGCACAATGTGATATTTTGCAGTGTTTATTTTTTATTTTATTTTTATTTATTCATGAGTCTAACAGCCTCAGGGTAGAAGCTGTTCCTCAGTCTAGTGGTTCTACATTTGATGCTCCTCAACCTCCGTCCTGAGGGGAGTGGGGCAAAGAGTGAGTGTGCTGGGTGAGTGAGGTCTTTCATGATGCAGGTGGCTCTTTTCCTGCATCTGGAGGTGTAAATGTCTGTGATGGTGGGGAGACTGACTCCAACAGACTTCTGTGCAGCCTTCACCACTCTCTGTAGAGCTTTCCTCTCTTCAACTGTGCAGCCTCCATGCCACACGTTGATGCTGGAGCACAGGATGCTCTCCACTGCACACCTGTAGAAGGAGGTGAGGACTGGGCTGCTCAGACCAGCTCGTCTCAGCCGTCTGAGGAAGTAGAGTCTCTGATGACCTTTCTTGATCAGGCTGGTGGTGTTGTTGCTCCAGCTGAGGTTATCATTCATGTGTACACCCAAGTATTTGTAGCTGGAGACCACTTCCACTGCAGACCCACCTATTTTCAGTGGGGCATGGGTGTGTTTGTTCCTTCTGAAGTCCACAATCATCTCCTTTGTCTTCTTCACATTCATGTGAAGATTATTCTCTTTGCACCAGCTCTCCAGGTGTTCCACCTCCTGTCTGTAGCTGGACTCATCATTGTTTGTGATGCATCCCACCACCGCTGTATCATCTGCAAACTTAACAATATGACAGCCTGGTAGTGTGGCTGTACAATCATATGTGAGCAGAGTGAACAGAAGGGGGCTCAGCACACATCCTTGAGGAGAGCCAGCAATTACGGTAATTTATTTTAGGCTGCACAGCTTTTCTAGTATTTACAGTAGTTTATTTTACGCAGTGCATCTTTTCTAGTATTTATGGTAATTTATTTTAGGCTGTGCAGCTTTTCTAGCAATTACAGTAATTTATTTTGGGCAGTGCAGCTTTCTAGTATTTATGGTAATTTATTTTAGGCTGTGCAACTTTTCTAGTATTTATTGTAATTTATTTTAGACGGTGCAGTTTTTCTAGCATTTATAATTTATTTTAAGCAGTGTAGCTTTTCTAGCATTTATGGTAATTTTTTTTAGTTGGTGCAGCTTTTCTAGCAATTACGGTAAATTATTTTAGGCAATGCAGCTTTTCTAATATTTATGGTAATTTATTTTAGGCTGTGCAACTTTTCTAGTATTTACGGTAATTTATTTTAGACGGTGCAGCTTTTCTAGCATTTATGGCAATTTATTTTAGGCAGTGCAGCTTTTCTAGCATTTATGGTAATTTATTTTAAGCAGCTTTTCAAGCATTTATGGTAATTTATTTTAGTTGGTGCAGCTTTTCTAGCAATTACGGTAATTTATTTTAGGCTGCGCAGCTTTTCTAGTATTTACAGTAGTTTATTTTACGCAGTGCATCTTTTCTAGTATTTATGGTAATTTATTATAGGCTGTGCAGCTTTTCTAGCAATTACAGTAATTTATTTTGGGCAGTGCAGCTTTCTAGTATTTATTGTAATTTATTTTAGACGGTGCAGTTTTTCTAGCATTTATAATTTATTTTAAGCAGTGTAGCTTTTCTAGCATTTATGGTAATTTATTTTAGTTGGTGCAGCTTTTCTAGCAATTACGGTAATTTATTTTAGGCAGTGCAGCTTTTCTAGTATTTATGGTAATTTATTCTAGGCTGTGCAGCTTTTCTAGCATTTACGGTAGTTTATTTTAGGTGGTGCAGCTTTTCTAGAATTTACAGTAGTTTATTTTAGGCAGTGCAACTTTTCTAGTATTTACAGTAGATTATTTTAGGCAGTGCAGTTTTTCTAGCATTTATGGTAATTTATTTTAGGCTGTGCAGCTTTTCTAGTATTTATGGTAATTTATTTTAGGCTGTGCAGCTTTTCTAGCAATTATGGTAATTTATTTTAGGCGGTGCAGCTTTTCTAGCAATTACGGTAATTTATTTTAGGCGGTGCAGCTTTACTAGCATTTATGGTAATTTATTTTAGGCTGTGCAGCTTTTCTAGTATTCACGGTAATTTATTTTAGGCGGTGTAGTTTTTCTAGTATTTATGGTAATTTATTTTAGATGGTGCAGCTTTTCTTGCATTTTCGGTAATTAATTTTAGGCTGCGCAGCTCTTTTAGCTTTACGTTAATTTATTTGAAGCAGTGCAGATTTTCTAGTATTTATGGTAATTTATTTTAGATGGTGCAGCTTTTCAAATATTTATGGTAATTTATTTTAGGCTGTGCAGCTTTTCTAGCATTTATGATAATTTATTTTAGATGGTGCAGCTTTTCTAGCATTTTCGGTAATTAATTAGGCTGCGCAGCTCTTTTAGCTTTATGTTAAAGGTTCAGTATGCAGTTTCTGTAGAACTGCAGCACTTAGAAATATTTTCAACAGGCAAAGCATTCTGATCCCTCCCCCTCAGAGCCATATGTGGCTCTGCCCCCTTGTGGTCTGTTGAATTTCAAATTCAAGCTCTGTTTTTATTGGCTGATTCAAATTCAAGCTCTGTTTTTATTGGCTGGTTACAAACTCTGTTTTTATTGGCTGGAAAATGGCGGGTCACCTTTTCTTTTTAGAAATGCTTATTTACCACCTGGAGAAGCAAGGGGACAATATTTTTTTTTATTTTTTTTCAGAGATTACCTGGCTAACATCAGTCTGTCAGGAGGTAGTGACAGAGTGAAGAAATATGTTCATAAAAAAAGCTACATACTGAAGCTTTAATTTACTTGAAGCAGTGCAGATTTTCTAGTACATGTATTTATGGCAATTTATTTTAGATGGTGCAGCTTTTCAAATATTTATGGTAATTTATTTTAGGCTGTGCAGCTTTTGTAGTATTTACGGTATGGTAATTTAATTCAGACGGTGCAGCTTTTTTAGCTTTACGTTTATTTATTTGAAGCATTGCAGATTTTCTAGTAGTTTACTGAGCAGACAGTCACACCACTGGCTGCCTGTTCATTTTAAGATTGTATTTATTTAAAAAAAAGTTTAAATGGTTTTGCCCCATCATGCCTCACCTGTACTCTCGTCAGCTGCTCCTGGAGGTGTCGAGCTCCAAGATTCACTCTCCCTCGTCCCGTCAGACGAGCGCCTTCACTCTCCAGTTTTAAACATCTTGTTTGTTGCAGCTGTGGTTGTTGTAAAGGCTTTATAGGTTTATTTATTTTTTAATAATCAGCCTCCTTCACACCCCACTTAAAACCATTCACTGCTTTTTCACAGGAAATGACATTTCTCTAGTTACAGAACAATTCTGTTCACAAATTAAAGACAATTTCAGAATAATCCATTTGCTATTCTTTCTTATTTTTACACAAACCCAGCAGGACGTTGCAGAACCAAAGTCTTATTCTGGTCATCTGCTATAAAGTTTAATCGTGTGTCTCAGGTAGAAAATACAAATCTCTAAATAAAACGTGTAAATTTCCATCCTTGTTTAAATGCTGTGTTGGTCATTTGTAGACATTCAGGGAATGATTATTGCCTGAAAGCATCATAAAAATCTGTTACATGGTTTGTGTGATATTTTGCTAACAGAAACATTACACCTGCTGGAAAAAAAAAAAAACTACAACTACCCAGATATATGGCCTCAAAACAGAGTATTTTGGCAGAATAATTACAGTAAAACCATCTAATTGAACAAACTATATAAATTCCCTTCAAAATAAAAGCATTCAACTCATATTTTAAGTACTGTATTTCTCGTCAGCTATTTGTAAATCATGGTAACAAAATAAGGATAAACCATTTTTACAAAAAAAAAAACATTATTTATTTTTTTATTTAATTTCTATTAAAAACACAAATACAATTTTTAAAAAAAATAACATTTTTATTTCCAGTACTTCCTGTGAAAACCTTTGAACATTGATCTGCAGCCGGACTGGATTTTGTTTGGTCGTTAAAACAAAACTTCAGCCGAAACGGTCCTCGGATCAAACGAAACTCTTATTTATTACGCACTATAAACAACAACAACTGCAAAAATGACGTTTCGTCTATTTGCCCTTTCTGAATTTCCCGGGAGCTGCTCCGGTTTTCTGCTTCTTCTTTGCTGATCCTTTAATCTCTGGCTCCTATAACAGACATAAAACCTGGTGAGGTCAACCTTAATAAAACAGGTTTTGACACGTGGATTCATGCACGTTTTTCAATTAAACAACAGTTGCTATGGAAACCCTTAACGAGCGGCAAAGGCTACCTTGCGTTTGGACGACAGGGATCCGGTGACGGTGAAGAACGAGTCGAGCCGCCCCTGCGTGCTGCCCTGTCTGCTCTTCACGATCTTCTTACAGCCGTTACGGATCCTGTCCTCACTGCAGACAGTTACAAACGTTTTCATTTTGAGTTTTGGAAAATGTACGTGGCCATAGAGTCTGGAAACAGTAATGGTTATCTTTTATTCTATACTTAACCAGATTTGGAAATTACTCAAATCAAAACTGCGAAGGAGCCCCGTTCTTTCGGGAGTACGTAATTTGGCGTTTCTCTTTTGTGTAGTCAAAAACGTTTGATTTAATATTTTAAGACTGCGAGGAACCTCACCAGGAAGTAAACCTAGAAAACTACTGTCAATATTTAACTAGAGAAATTGCATTTCCTTCAAAAAATGCAGTGTGCATGCTTACGGCTGAAGGACTTGCTGAAAAACAGCTGAAATTAGCTAAAAACATGCTGAAATGTAGCTAAAATGGAAGAACACACATTTGCTGAATTAGGTTTAAATAAGCAGAAATGAGCACAAAAATGAAGAAATTAGCTAAAAAGCTGAAATTTGATTTAAAAAATAGCTGAAAAGGCAGAAAGGGGCTTACATTACTAGAAGGAAGTTGAAGGAGCTGAAATAAGCTATAAAATGAGGAATTAGCTGAATTTTTTTTAATTTTGCACAAAGACAGCTAAATAGTAGCTGAAAGGGCATAAAAAGCTGAAATTAAAAGAAAGAAGATAATTACGTTGAAAGTCGCATATATTAAAGCTGCACTATGTAACTTTGTAGTGCAGTCTAACTTTTCTAACAATATGTTTTTAACATATTTCTTCACTCTGTCACTATCTACTGACAGACTGATGTTAGACAAAGTAATCTGAAAAAAACTATAGTCCCCTTGCTTCTCTATCAGCATTTATAAAAACACTAAAAACACAGAGTGACCCGCCGTTAACCAGCCAATAAAAACAGAGTTTGTAACCAGCCAATAAAAACAGAGTTTGTAACCAGCCAATAAAAACAGAGCTTGAATTTGAATCAGCCAATAAAAACAGAGCTTGAATTTGAATTTCAGCAGAGCAAGGGGGGCAGAGCCATATATGGCTCTGAGGGGGAGGGATCAGAATGCTTTGCCTGTTGAAAATATTTCTAAGTTCTGCGCTCTACAGAAAGTTACNATAAAACAGATTCAAATAACATCAGCACATTTCTAAATTCAATGTATAGTTTAAATCTTTATCCGTTAATATCAAAACCAACAAGAATTACAACTCATAGTGCTACGATAATTGACAACATTTTCACAAATATAACAAATGGGGATATGACAGGTGGTATCTTAACAACTGATTTAAGTGATCATTTACCAGTTTTCACTATCTACAGAAATGATCAAAACATTACAAAAGAAGTTACAATTAAGAAAAAAATAATAAACACATCAAAAAAAGCTATGGATCAATTAAAAGATGATTTACAGAAGCAAAACTGGAAGGACGTGTATATTGATGATGTTAACAGATCATATGATGAATTTATGAACATTTTAGAAGCTCTGTATGAAAAGAATTGTGTGCAAAGAAATCGTAGAAAAAGAAATATTGTTGACCAACCTTGGATGACTAAAGGGTTGAGAAATGCTTGTAACTGCAGCCGCTCCATTGTGACATTGAGACGCAGGAGGGAGTCAAACAAACCCAGGCGTGCTGCTGGAGCGACCACATGCCACCTGCACCTCCGCGCACCTCCGCGCCCCCCGCGTGTGTGTGTGTGTGTGTGTGTGTGTGTGTGTGTGTGAGAGAGCGATCCGCGTGGAGCTGAAATCCTGCCACGCGCGCCGTGAAACGCCGTGACTCCGCTGACACAGATGAGATAACTTATCAACGTGATTACTCTTTATTTTAATCACCAACACAGACCCCGCATGCGATGTGACCGGGTCGGACCGGGTGCAGCGAGTCCGCTGCTCATCTTCTAAAATAGCGCTTATTATTAAACACATAACAGCGGAGTTATGTGTCCTCAACTTTAAAAACAAAACCAGAGTTGTTAGTGCACTAAAAACAGCGTAACTCTTGGAAAAATGAGCTGGTGTTACAGCCAGAACTCAGATAAAAACAGAGCAGGTTTACTGCTGCTCCCATAGATATTATATAAATACTAGATACCTCATGGTGGGCAGAATCGCATCGCGCAGCGCCGCCATATTGGATGGGGGTTTCCGCATAGAGCCAACAGGAGTAAACACAGGGTGAGTTAAGCCTGGTTTATACTTCTGTCTTACGTCTTTTACCCCCCTTTGAGTGAACAAACATTGCGCAACTTCTGGTTGCACTCCTGCTGTGATCCCCCGGTGACAGCCCGTCTTGTACGTGGCCCCCAAGCAGAACTGCAAGACGCTGCATTCAAGACAGGCTGTCACCGGGGGATCACAGCAGGAGTGCAGCCAGAAGTTGTGCAACCTTTTATCACTCAAATTCTCACTCAACGGGGGGTAAAAGACGTAAGACAGAAGTATAAACCAGGCATGCCCGTATTTTGTGCAGCTTATGGTTGCAATAACCAGCGCAGTGTTGAAAGTAGATCACATGGGATTACCTTTCACAAGTAAGATTGAACAATAGTTTTGGTTATTTGATCATTTATATTTTGTCATCATTGCTGGATCTGAAGAGGAAGAACCTTCTAAATGAGGAGCTGAAAGAAAGGCTTGACTTACATTCAGGTAAATACATTAATACTACAACTTAGAATTTTTGTTATGTTACATTTAAACTCTTTGTCAGACTTTAGGTATTTATTTCTAGGAAGCTTACTATGTAGTTTGATTTACAGATCAGAGCCTACAGTTACCTGAGGGATTCTCTGCATTTTCCCCTCCCTCATCCACATACACTGCAAAGGTGTAGTATATTTTTATTACATATTTTAAACATATTGAGTAAAATACTTCAACCCCTAGGTATGATGTACAACAAACAGATGTAATAACTTAGAGCTTGCTATTTTCACTATTTTTGAAAGTTTTGATATCAAGAAGTCTTAAAGAAAGAAAGAAAGAAAGAAAGAAAGAAAGAAAGAAAGAAAGAAAGAAAGAAAGAAAGAAAGAAAGAAAGAAAGAAAGAAAGAAAGAAGATCAATCTATCTATCAATCCATGGGTTAAAGCACATAAACCTTTATTTATTTGTTGTTCAGGTGGTTGCAGTCTGTGGATGCCAAACCTGGGCTCAACACAATGATGTTGGACATGTTGCAGAGGAGATGTGAAGAGGACCCTGTTAAATATGGCTCTGTGGTCCTCATGTTGGATGCCATGGCCATCAAGAAACATGTCCAGTATAATCCCTGTACCCAGAAAATGTCTGGATATGTGGATATGGGTGATGGCATGGATGAGACTGATGTAGCCACGGAGGTGCTTGTTTTTATGGTGGTTGGTCTACAGGGTCATTGGAAAGCTCCAGTCGCCTATTACCTCACAAAGTCTCTATCACCAGACACACAAAAGGTCCTGGTTGTCCATGCTCTGGAGCTTCCTAGCCCCAATTGCAGGGAGGGTAGTGAAAGGACCTGGAGGGTTTAGATTACTTTTTCAGGTCTTATAAAAAAAGGTTCGTTCACAACTGTTTACATGCACAGCACTCAAAAATAATAAAAAAAATAGTTGCTGTAGCATTGTACACAAGACTCTGTATTGTATGCTGTGTTTGAGTGAGAGAGTAAAATAAATTCAAATGAACAATCAAACTAGTTTTTTTAATTTAAAAATGTATACATTTATTAATATCCCATGCCATATGTGTATCTTTGTTAAAGAGCATAAAACAAAGTATTTAAGCATGAAAGCACATACTTTTATTGAGTAGCAGTGTCACACGTCATAACCACATCCCTGACGTCATAACCACATCCCTGACGTTTATAACAAACAAAACCTTGTGAAAATCGGGTAAGAATTTGGGAAGTTATGATTGTTTTTAGTGGAGCATACAGCTTCTTCAATACAAATAAATGCGCTGGGAGCGCGAAATATACCCATCCAAGATGGCGGCCGCACGGAACGTCCGCTCCAATAGGCAGCTCCAGTCCGTAGGGTATCTAGTATTTATATAATATCTATGGCTGCTCCTGTCAGCCTCTCCACACACAGTCAGCTCAGGGGACAGGACACTGGTGCAGTACTGCGCTGAAACCACGCCCACGCGCTGACACGCCCCCAGCGTTCTAGAGCAAGGCAAAATCATGTTTTTTCATGATTTTTGAGACTTAATTTTATAAGGTAAACAATGTTTTTAATCAGTCAGATTTATATGGGTGATAACACATATTTATCAATCAATCGATCAACCAATCAATCTTTATTTATAGAGCCCTTTTCAGCAGCCAGAAGGTGCACAAAGTGCTGAACAATACAGAAATAAAACAAACAATAAAAAATAACAATAAAAAACAGCCAGTAAAAAATTAAAAACAATTAAGACCTAACAAGAATGTCAAAGAACTACTAGGTATTAAAAGCCTGCCTGAATAAAAAGGTTTTAAGATTAGATTTAAAAGACTCCATATGAGTGATGGAGCGCAAGTCCAGAGGTAGCTTATTCCAGAGACTGGGTGCAACGACAGAAAAGGCCCGGTCACCCCAACGTTTGTAGTTGGACTTTGGGATGGACAGGAGAAATGTATTAGATGATCTCAGTGTTCTCCTATATTCACGGACAGTTACAAGATCAGTCAAATACAGTGGGGCAAGACCATTGAGTGCTTTAAAAGTGAATAATAAAATTTTGAATTTAATTCTAAAATCAATTGGAAGCCAATGGAGAGAAAATAAAACAGGGGTTATGTGTTCACGTCTGGAGGTGTTGGTTAAAAGTCTAGCTGCAGCATTTTGGACCAATTGAAGGCGTCTAATGGAGGATTGGGAGATTCCCGCATACAGGGAATTACAGTAGTCTAGCCTTGAGGTGATAAAAGCATGAATGGCCTTTTCTAAATCAAAACGATTTAAAAAAGGTTTAACTTTGTATAAAAGACGTAATTGATAAAAACAGGCCTTGACTACAGACGCTATTTGTTTATCAAATTTTAAGTCCTTGTCAAATGTCACCCCCAAGTTTTTAACTGTTGGTCTGCATTTGGAAGTTAGAGCTCCAAAGTTACAGGGAGCATCATCACCGAAGAAGATGCATTCTGTCTTTCCTTCGTTTAAAAACAAAAAATTACGGTGAAGCCACTGTTTAATGTCGTTAATACAATCAGCGTAGGGAGTGAGAAGATTGCTGTTTTTGGGTTTCATTGGTAGATAAATTTGTACATCATCAGCATAGCAGTGAAAAGAAAAATTATGTCTGGCTATTACTGATCCAAGAGGCAGCATGTACAGTGAGAAGAGGAGAGGACCAAGAATAGAACCCTGTGGCACACCACAAGAGAGAACGGCAGTGGAGGAGGAAAGAGTGTCCAACATGACAGAGAATGTTCTGTTGGTCAAGTAGGCAGTGAACCACTTGAGTGCTGTACCAGAAATTCCAACATAATGTTGAAGGCGAGATAGAAGGACAGTGTGGTCTACTGTGTCAAATGCAGCTGTGAGGTCCAGCAACACCAGTGCAACGGGACACTTGGCATCCATGGACATGGAAATGTCATTATGGACTTTTAAGGGAGTAACACATCTAGCACCATCACATTGAACACAGGGGCCCCACAAGGATGTGTGCTGAGCCCCCTTCTATTCACCCTGCTAACACACGACTGCACACCATCGTACAGCTCCAACCACTTCATCAAGTTTGCGGACGACACAACAGTGGTGGGTCTCATCAGCAACAACGATGAGACGGACTACAGGAACGAGGTGAGCCGCCTGGCCTTGTGGTGCGGACACAACAATCTCACTCTCAACGTGGAGAAGACAAAGGAGATTGTTGTGGACTTCAGGAAGAGGGATGCCCAACATCCCCCTCTGACCATCAACAGCACCGCAGTGGAGAGAGTAGACAGCACCAAGTTCCTGGGAGTGCACGTCTCAAAGGACCTGTCCTGGAGCAGGAACACTGCAGCACTGGCAAAGAAGGCTCACCAGCGTCTCTACTTTCTCCGCAAGCTGAAAAGGGCTGGAGCTTCAACCCCNAGTAGTATATGGTATAGTATATAGTATATAGTCGAAGACGCCGAGGAGGAAAACGTGTCAGGAGACAGAGGGAGAGGAGGAAAGTGAAGAATGTAGGACTGAGGGTTGCAACTCTAAATGTGGGGACAATTAGGCGTGTTTCCATCAAGGTTTCTAGGTGCGCATTATGAAGCATCGCATCAGAAAAGCTAAATGGAAACGGCATAATTCGAGTTAACTTCCTCTAAGTCGCTCTAAAGTTTATACGCTCGCTTGAGGTAGTTTTTGGGGAGTCGATTCAGAGCTGAGTCGGCTAAACGACAGATGGAAACAGATTAGCCGACTCAGTTCTGCCGCAGCGAACATTCACGTCACGTGACTGATCAGCTGTTTCCGCTCCGGACAACATGTAACATCGCTAAAACTAGTTGGCATGACAGAATAAATACAACTTGCCCGATAGCAACACATACCTGAAATATTCTCTCCATTTTGCCGAGATGTCTGTTTTCAAACGCTACTTCCTGTTTACTGTGGAAGTGCGTAACGCTGACGTCTGACGTATGGCGCTGACGTGTGACGTAATGACGCTGACGTCTGACGTAGAGACGCTTTGCGTGGCATTGCAGATGCGCTTCAAGCCAGTTTAATGGAAACACTTCTGATCCTCATAATTTTAATTTACATTTTAGCGAAATTTTCTAAAATTCGCTCAAAAATCGAATTTAAATTGGATGGAAACATAGCTAATGACAGGCAAAGGTAGAGAGCTGGCTGACATGATGCAGAGAAGAAAGGTAGATGTGTTATGTGTCCAAGAGACCAAGTGGAAGGGCAGCAAGGCTCGCAGTATTGGAGCAGGGTTTAAACTGTTTTACCATGGTGTGGATAGAAAGAGAAATGGAGTAGGGGTGGTCCTGAAGGAGGAGTTGGCAAAGAATGTAGTAGAGGTGAAGAGAGTGTCAGATAGGGTGATGTGTCTAAAGGTAGAAGTAGAAGGTCTGATGCTAAACATAGTAAGTGGTTATGCTCCACAGGTTGGATGTGATGAGGAGGAGAAAGATAAATTTTGGAAAGATTTGGATGAAGTGATAGAGAGTATTCCCAGGGAGGAAAGAGTGGTGATTGGAGCAGACCTGAATGGACATGTTGGTGAAGGAAACAGAGGGGATGAGGAAGTGATGGGTAGGTTTGGTGTCAAGGAAAGAAACCAGGAAGGACAGATGGTGGTGGATTTTGCCAAGAGAATGGAAATGGCTATAGTCAATACCTATTTCCAAAAGAGGGAGGAACATAGAGTGACCTATAAGAGTGGAGGAAGGAGTACACAGGTCGACTACATTCTGTGTAGAAGAGGAAACCTGAAGGAGATTGGAGACTGTAAGGTTGTGGCAGGGGAGAGCGTGGCCAGACAGCATCGGATGGTTGTGTGTAGAATGACTGTTGTTGTGAAGAAGAGAAAAAGAGTAAAATCAGAGAAGAAGACCAAATGGTGGAAGCTAAAGAAGGAAGAATGTTGTGAGAAATTCAGAGACGAGCTGTTAAAGGCTCTGGGTGGTAAGAAAGAGCTTCCAAGTGACTGGGCTACTACAGCAACAGTAATTAGAGAGACAGGTAGGAAGGTACTTGGTGTGTCATCTGGACAGAGAATGGATGATAAGGAAACCTGGTGGTGGAATAGTGAAGTGCAGGACGCCATTCAAAGAAAGAGATTAGCCAAGAAGAAATATGACAGTGAGAGGACTGAAGAGAGGAGACAGGAATATAAGGAGATGGGACATAGAGCAAAGAGGGAAGTAGCTAAGGCAAAGCAGAGGGCGTACAATGAGTTGTATGGGAGACTGGACACTAAAGAGGGCGAGAAGGACTTGTACCGATTGGCAAGACAGAGGGATCAGGCTGGAAAGGATGTGCAGCAGGTTAGGCTTATTAAAGATGGGAATGGGAATGTTCTAACAAGTGAGGAGAGTGTGATGGGAAGATGGAAGGATTACTTTGAGGAGCTAATGAATGAAGAGAATGAAAG
>JBBPBX010015301.1:7284-29496 GCA_038048925.1 Garcialebias charrua | reverse complement strand
GTTGGGCTGGAACCGGTGGCAGTAACCGTCCTCAGCAGGGGGCGCCATGTTGGTTCTGCAGCAGCTGCCGGGCCCAAATGGCCTCTGACTGACCCGTTTCAGTAGAACTGCTGTGGAGTTATGTCCCAGGAGGCATCAGGGTCAATTCTAGGCACAGTTCATAATTTTATTATATAATAACATTAAGTACTATAACTAGCCCGACATTAAAGAAATAAACTTGTTGTTCAGTGTTTTAAGTTTGAGGTGCAAATTATCAGGAAAATGCCTAAAAAAACTCAGATCCTGTTTCTAAAAGCAGATTTCTATGAATTATTCCTAAACATCACTCACAAAGATAAATGCCTTGGGTTGTGAGACAGTCCCTCAAATCTTCAAACTTAACAAAAAGACAAGAAAATAGTTTTATTAAGTTGTTAAAGAGAAACTTGAGTAAACCACCTGAGTCACAAACTCATTAAAAATATTATTTTACCTTTTTTATGATGGAGTGCTGCGTTAGGAAGTGAAACTGGCTTTTATCCACAGGGACATCCTGAAGGTCTGTGATGGAAATGTTCAGGTTTTAGAGGTCTCTACTCAAAACAACAAAAACCTGAGCCCAGTATGTTGGGGTGGGGAGGGTATCAGGTGGCTTCATCCTAAATGCTCTAAGTCCTGTGAACAGCTGTCTGATGGACGGGGTGCACAGATGGTCACCCTGACAGAGAACAGGTAACAACATGGACGGAGGTCTAAGAGGAGCAAACAGACTGACACGGCGCCTTGTTGCGATGCTCATCAGGAATAAATTAACACAAGAGACAACTGTTGTGTTAAGATGCTGAAAAAGAGATAAATGTTTGTTGTCTCAAAGTTATGAAGGTGGAGCCAGGCCAGTTCACCTGGAAACCAAAAGCCCAGGTGCAACATGAAACCTGCAAGAAAAGCACAGTGGACCTCGGTGCTGATCCTTAATATCTCCAGTGTACATCACTTTAATATGTTTACAACATTTACAATGTTTACAACATTTACAATGTTTACAATGTTTACAACATGTACAATGTTTACAATGTTTACAACATGTACAATGTTTACAATATTTACAATGTTTACAATGTTTACAACATGTACAATGTTTACAATGTTTACAACATGTACAATGTTTACAACATTTACAATGTTTACAATGTTTACAACATGTACAATGTTTACAATGTTTACAACATGTACAACATTTACAATGTTTACAACATTTACAATGTTTACAATGTTTACAACATGTACAATGTTTACAATATTTACAACATATACCAAAAAACATGCTTGTTAGGCTGATTGGTGACTCTAAATTGACCCTAGGTGTGAGTGTGAGAGTGGATGGTTGTTTGGTGTGAGTGAGACAGGTCCCTCTTGTAAATGAGTCCCCGTGACTCAACGAGGCTAGCCTGTATAAATAAAGGTTGAATGAATATACAATGTTTACAATATTTACAACATTTACAATGTTTACAACATTTACAATGTTTACAACATGTACAATGTTTATGTTTACAATGTTTACAATGTTTATGAAGTAAACATGAGGGTAACCACCATATTGTGTCTTTAAACACATACGGTGCCACCCAGATGTAAAGGATTTTAGGGGGGTCAGTATTAAGCTGACCTCTTTATCCTTAATTAATTACTTATTCAGATTGAATAGTAATTTCACGGATTCTTTTCTTTTTCAGTTTACCCAATATTTCTGTGATCTTTATGATGGATAAATAAATAAAGCCATTAAGTGACAGAGAACGTTGACTTTAGTTTGGTATGCCAGGCGACACTACCATTTATTTAAAATAAATCAACTAAAATCAACATCATTACACTTGATTGACAGATTTCATCTTTTTTCAGTTTAACACGTCAGCACATTTAAATTGTAACAACAGACATAAATACAGGATGTCATTATACTTAGTCTGTGGCTCTTTAGCTTAAATATAGTTTCCAGCTTAAATTGAGAGGAAAAGAAATAGGAGGAATAAAAGAGGTTGGAGAGATTTAAGAGGGAAGTTTATCTTGCATTTATAAAACCAGATGACACTCTTCCATACGCGTCCAGCTAAGATATCATCACACCTCCAGTAAGCAAACAGCTGCTCCTTTACCTTAAGACGTCCGCCTCGGTTCTGGTAAAGAGCTGTGATCAGCCTTGGACTGACGAGTCGTCGGTCCCGCAAGTCCAAGCTGGACTCCACACGTGTTTACCTTGTCAGTGTCGGTGATATTTGCTTTCGTCGGCAGAAGCCGTGGCAGTCGTGGTTTTTGGCTCAAGATAACTTATTCCAGAAAGGAATTTAATTCAAAGTTCTGAGCTTGTACGCTCGGTTCAAGTGGACTCATAACAAACATGTTATCAGCCTTTACTGAAGACGAAGGTCGTTAGCTCTTGACCAAACGTACCCCAGCTTGAAGAGAAAGTTCACATCTCTCCTTCCTCACAGGAACTAACTGTTTTAGGAAAAACTTAGACCCTTAGTAGAAGATCTGAGATGAGAGGAGTTGTCACTTTCCCATTGGTCCAAAAGAACCAGTCGAGCAGTTCACTTGTTATCACGATTCAAGGTGAAATTCAGAGCAGAGGGAAATTGTTTAGGAAAAACAGATAGTGCTGGAGCCGTTCTCATGAAACAACGGATTAACTGTCTTCTTCATTTCTAGACAAAACGGCCGGGTCTCTTTGACCTGAGCACTCAACTTTCACACAGCAGTGGACACAGTGATGTTTCACATTACAGAATAACAGCATAAAAGCACACATCATGAAAATGACAAAATGTTATTCTTTTGATTACATTAGAATAAAATTAAAGAAGCCAATAGTCTCTTTTGGTGACTATGTTCTCAGATTACAACTAATGGAATAATTTGTAGTAAATGTCTTGCTTTACTGAGAGGTCAGTAAAGGTAATCTCTGGAACAGTTCAAAAATACACAGGTGTATCAGAGCAGGCACGGTCATGCCCACTACATTTACAACATTTACTATGTTTACAACATTTACAATGTTTACAACATTTACAATGTTTACATGGTTTACAATGTTTACAACATTTACAACATATACGTTTACAATGTTTACAATATTTACAATGTTTACAATGTTTACAACATTTACAATGTTTACAGGGTTTACAACATTTACAATCTTTACAACATTTACAACATATACAACGTTTACAATGTTTACAATGTTTACAACATTTACAATGTTTACAACATTTACAACGTTTACATGGTTTACAACGTTTACAATGTTTACAACATTTACAACATATACAACGTTTACAATGTTTACAACATTTACAACGTTTACAACATTTACAAGGTTTAAAATATTTACAATGTTTACAACATAAACAATGTTTACAATGTTTACAATGTTTACAATATATACAATGTTTACAACATATACAATGTTTACAATGAATACAACATTTACAATGAATACAACATTTACAATGTTTACAACATTTACAATGTTTATAATGCTTACAACATATACAATGTTTACAATGTTTACAATGCATACAACGTTTCCGTTTCCAATGTTTACAGCGTTTCCAATGTTTATAACGTTTACAATGTTTACAACATATACAATGTTTACAACATTTACAAGGTTTACAATTTTTTACAATGTTTACAACGTTTACAATGTTTACAATGTTTACAACATATACAACATTTACAACATTTACTATGTTTACAATTTTTACAACATATACAATGTTTACAATGTTTACAACATATACAATGTTTACAATGTTTACAACATATACATGTACAATGTTTACAATGCATACAATGTTTACAATGTTTACAACATATACAATGTTTACAACGTTTACTATGTTTATAATGTTTACAATGCATACAACGTTTACAATGTTTATAATGTTTACAATGCATACATTTACAATGTTTACATTTACAATGTTTACAATGTTTATAATATTTACAACATTTACAATGTTTACAATACATACAACGTTTACAACGTTTACAATGTTTACAACATATACAATGTTTACAATGCACACAACATTTACAATGTTTACAAAGTTTACAACATTTACAACGTTTACAATGTTTACAACATTTACAATGTTTACAATGTTTACAATGCATACATTTACAATGTTTGCAATGTTTACAACATTTACAACATTTACAATGTTTACAACATCTATAATGTTTACAATGCATACAACGTTTACAATGTTTACAATGCATACAACGTTTACAATGTTTACAATGCATACAACATTTACAATGTTTACAACATATATAATGTTTACAATGCATACGTTTACAACGTTCTTGCACCATATTCATCCACCCGGTCTCTACGATCACAGAACAGTAATCTACTTCACATTCCACGAACCAAATTAAGGACCATGGGAGACCAGGCATTCTGTGTGGCTGCCCCCCGCCTATGGAACTCCCTCCCTGACTACCTGAGAGCTCCACAGTCACTGGTTGACTTTAAAAGCGGTTTAAAGACTTTTCTTTTTAAGCAAGCCTATTCTGCCTCCACATGATTTTATCTTTGATCTTGGTTGATATTATTATTGATTTTACTTGATTTTATCACTTGTTTTATTTTTAATTTTTTAAGCAGGCCTATTCTGCCTCCACATGATTCTGTCTTTAATCTTAGTTGATATCATTATTGATTTTACTTGATTTTATCACTTGTTTTATTTGTTGTAGCACTTTGAGATTTTTATTAATGAAAAGTTCGGTATAAATTGAATTTATTATTATTATTATTAATGTTTACAATGTATACAACATTTACAATGTTTACAACATATATAATGTTTACAATGCATACAATGTTTACAATGCATACAACGTTTACAATGTTTATAATATTTACAATGCATACAACGTTTACGATGTTTATAATTTACGATGTTTATAATTTGTTTAAAGATCTGAAGCTCTCGACCTTGACTTCTCTAAATGGTTTTCAGAATCTGTTGGAATCCTGGCAAAAACCAATGCAGATTTGTTCCTGTCTTTGATTTTATACGTCTACCTTATAATGTTTTGCTAGTTTTTTGATACTTTGTTAAAAAAAAAAAAAAAAAAAACTTTCTTTTGTTTTTTTCTCTCTTTTGTTTTCTATTGTTTATTGTTTGTTTGTTTATTGTTTATTGTTTAAGGAAATTCTACCACTGCTGTTCATTGTTCTTTAGTTTTAGCAGGTCGCTTTCGTAAATGAGCCCATGAGGTTCAAAAGATTTACCTGACTAAATAAAGGTTGAATGAATAATGTTTACAATGCATATGTTTACAATGTTTACATTATTTACAATGTTTATAATATTTACAACATTTACAATGTTTACAATGCATACAACGTTTACAATGTTTACAATGCACACAACATTTACAATGTTTACAATGTTTACAACATTTACAACATTTACAATATTTACAACATTTACAATGTTTATAATGTTTACAATGCATACATTTACTATGTTTGCAATGTTTAAAACATATATAATGTTTACAATGCATACAACGTTTACAATGTTTACAATGCATACAACGCTTACAATGCATACAACGTTTACAATGTTTATAATGCATACAACATTTACAATGTTTACAACATATATAATGTTTACAATGCATACAACGTTTACAATGTTTACAACGTTTACAATGTTTACAATACATACAACTTCTACAATGTATTTTTTACAATGCATACAATGTTTACAATGTTTAAAATGTTTACTATGCATACAACGCTTACAATGTTTGTAATGTTTATAATGTTTACAACATTTACAATGTTTACAACATATATAATGTTTACAATGCATACAACATTTACAATGTTTATAATGTTTACAATGCATACATTTACAATGTTTGCAATGTTTACAACATATATAATGTTTACAATGCATACAACGTTTACAACATATATAATGTTTACAATGCATACAACATTTACAATGTTTACAACATATATAATGTTTACAATGTATACAATGTTTACAATGCATACAACGTTTACAATGTTTGGAATGTTTACAATGTTTACAACGTTTACAACATATATAATGTTTACAATGCATACAACATTTACAATGTTTACAACATATATAATGTTTACAATGTATACAATGTTTACAATGCATACAACGTTTACAATGTTTGGAATGTTTACAACATTTACAGCATTTACAATGTTTACAACATATATAATGTTTATAATGTTTAAGTAAAAAGTAAGTAAGTAAAACTTTATTACTTTTCACAAACATAGATCACAAAGTTAAACCTTGAGGTACCCCACACGACAGTGGTACACTATCCCAGACTGGAATTTGAACCAGGGTGGCTTGTTCGCTGACAGACAGCAGCTCTACCAACTGAACCACCGTGCTGCTCTGGCATTATTCTGTCATGGTCAATATAAACCATACATGTTGAAATTTTTATTTTGGCATGTAGTACATGTGTATAGTAGCACGATGGCTCAGTTGGTAGAACTACTGCCTCTCAGTGAGAAGGTCACTGGTTCAAATCCTGGCCAGGGACCCCTCTGGGTGGAGTTTGTTCCCTTCGTGCTGTGTGGGTTTTCTCCAGGTACTTTGGTTTCCTCCCACAGACCAAAAACATGCATGTTAGACTGATGGCAACTCTAAATTGTTCCTGAGTGTCCCTGTGAAGGACTGGAGACCTGTCCAGGTGTCCCCCGCCTCTCACACCGTGGCTGCTGGACATGGACACCAGTGACTCAGAGAGGGAGAAGCAGATAAAAGATGAACAATTTATGATGATGATGATGATGTTTTAATGATTTATTCAATGTAAAGTGAAATCAAAACAGAACATCCATCCATCCATTTTCTTCCTCTTATCCGGGGTCGGGTCGCGGGGGCAGCAGCCTAAGTAGGGAGGCCCAGACTTCCCTCTCCCCAGCCACTTGGAGCAGCTCCTCTGGGGGAATCTCAAGGCGTTCCCAGGCCAGCCGAGAAACATAGTCCCTCCAGCGTGTCCTGGGTCTTCCTCTGGGTCTCCTCCCGGTGGGACATGCCTGGAACACCTCACCAGTAATTGTCAAAACAGAACAATGTCCATTAAATAAAATGATGTCATGTAAATAAGCGAATGCATAAATATTCACCCCTTGAAACCAGTACAATATTTAGTACCAGTGTGTTTGGTTTCTGTGGTTTCATCCTGTATGGAGGCTTGGACTGTCCTACGCCTCCACCCTGTCTCCCTCAGGGCACTGGACTTGGGGTGACTCAGGGTGACTCAGGGTGACTCGGGGTGACTCGGGGTGATCCCTCCAGGCCTCGTGAGGAGCTTCAAGTCTTCTCCTTCGGCTGTTGGACCAGTCTCTGGCTGCAGGACCTGGTACAGGTTGTTTCAGCTGAACTACAGCTGCTGGTTTCAGTGAAAGCATCTTTAGAATGAGCTGTCAGGAGCATGTCATATTTAATGAGCACTAGTTGTAATCATTTAAAACCCAAAGGTCAAAGGTCAGTCAGTGAAGTGTGCAGCTCGTGTAGAGACTGCACTTGATACTAACACGTGTTCTCCTTTGTCCCAGCTGATGTCACAGTTTGAGCTGGTCAGAAGAAGACATTTTCCACCCGTAGGTGCAATGCAGCTCATGTAAAACACAGAGCTGTGCACGAGCCGTGCACGAGCTGACAGCGACGCCCTCTGCTGTGGAAACGATGATTGTTCCAGCTGTGTGCAGCTGCCTCTCACACAGTTCGGTGGTTCTGTCTTTCTGCTGGCTCAGCGTCGGGGTTCACGGCGCGTCGGCACACGTGACGTATAATTACAGTTTCCTAAACATGCAGTTTGTCACGTAAGACACTGAAGTTTAATTAAAGGTTCTAGCACATGAAATGACAATTAAGGAGTGATATTTTTATCCTCTGCAGCGTGACACATGCGCTCTGTATCTACAGTCAGACGTTCTGCAGACGTTGCTGCGATGAGGAAGCAGAGCCTGTATCCATGGAACTGGTGCTTCATGAAACTAAACCTTGATGATGAACCGTCAGGATGAACTGCTACAATCACACACACATAAAAACCTGAAATACCACTTTTCACAAAATAATTTAACCTGGAGACTGTTTTCTTCTGCTTTACTTTAACATACATCAGATGATTCTTCTCATTTCAGATGATAATGTAGAAGAAGTCAAACACTACCCCAGAATTTAAATGGGATGGTCCTGGTTGATGAGGCGTGCTGTCAAATAGTTACCAGTGGTCATCACATCCTCAGCCTCTGCATGAGTCAAAGAGCACGGAGTCTGGAGGAGAAGACTAGCTGCTAAAGGCTAGTCCCATGACTGTCCAGCGTATGCAAGTTGTGGGGCCCCCACATGTGGCGTGGGTGTGAAGAACGATGAAAATCTATCATGGAAACCAAAAAAAGGCGTTCAATACAGAAACAACTGGACTTCGAACGACACAAAAGACTGTGAGAGACTGCTGTGTGTTTGTATTCACGGAAACGTGGCTCAACAACAACGTTCCGGACCATGCTATAGAGCTTTGGAGCGTGACGTCACTGGTCCACCGCGCACAGCATTGTGGGTAGTTTTTTTTGTAGTTTTTTGTCGATCCGCCATTTTTCCTGCCTTGCTCGTATTTTGTTCGAATCAGGTTTCAACAGCTTAGCAATGGTCCTAAATTGCTGTGTAATAGGATGCAATGTCCGTTCACACGACAGAAAAGGTAAAAAAAATAGAAAACGGACTCTCGTTTTATAGTTTCCCTACCTGGAAACAACGCGAGGGCGAGCTTGTGTCGGCCATAACAAAAAGGAGGCATGGATATCAGCAGTGAGACGTCCTGATGTAACGTTCTCCAACATCACAAGATACATGCTTGTTTGTTCCAGACATTTCCATTCAGGTGAGTATTTTAAATCAGTTTACTGGAGTTGTGCCATTTTGTCAAGGTGTATCATGTTTTGGTCGAGTTCAGTGCATAGTGGGTCAACCAAGTTTAGGTCGGACATCTGTGTTATTTTAAAATAAACTGTTTAAAGTTGATTGTGTTGTCACATTGACTGTAGCATATTGTTTTTTATTATTAATTTATTTCTTTATTCATTTTATCAAAATAAATACCCAACAAAGACAAAAAAAAGAAAATATAAAATGAAAGGCAGCAGAAAGAAGAAACTATCTTATTATATCTGCCCCTTTTCCAAACAATCTATTCAAAGAATAATCTATAAGTAACAAAAAATGAGTAACTCATCTCAATTTTCAAATTTCAACATATTACACATTAAAGCGCTTCATCTTTTAACAAAATGTGTCTGAATATTTAAGGGTAGTACATTGTTATGACATTTATACATCACCATTAAAATAAGGTAATCTACCAATGGAACTTCAGTAATTTCAACTAAAAAAATAATATACTAGATGGATGACAGTAATGTTTTCTGGCAATAATTATATTACTGATCTGCGTTCTCTTCAAGGCAAATCTTCTTATGAGATGGATGAGTCAAATCCCGACTGGGCTCCAACACTGCACTTGGGACACTCCGAGGTGAAAGTGTCAACATCAGACCGACATGCTCGTCCATTAAAGAGACGTTACAGCAGAAAACAAGGGGAAGATGAAGGCCAGGAAGTGATGGAAAGGCAAAATCAACAAGCAGTGGAGGCTGCAGGAGATGAGCACCAACAGGTGGTGGAGGCTGCTGGAGAGGAGCATGAGCAAGTTGTGGAGTCTGCGGTGGAAACCCCACGAGAGGACATCACTGTCGCTGCAGA
The DNA here is from genome assembly GCA_038048925.1 of Garcialebias charrua. Lineage (NCBI taxonomy): Eukaryota > Metazoa > Chordata > Actinopteri > Cyprinodontiformes > Rivulidae > Garcialebias > Garcialebias charrua. The sequence goes on along the minus strand of JBBPBX010015301.1, from coordinate 19,660 downwards.
TGGGGAGGAGGAAGATGAACCAGCAGCAAAAAGGCGACAAACAGAATGTCAGTTGTGCGAACAAAGAAGAGCAGAAATTAATCGTCTCTTACAGGAAAACAGGGAGCTCAGGTCAGAGCTGAATAAAAAACAGCTAGACAAAGAATTTCTTAGGGGTGACACAAAAAAAGTCAGGTACTATACAGGACTTCATTGCTTTGCCGTATTGTTGTCATTGTTTGAATTTGAAATGAAACAGATCCATTTTGAAGTAAACATTTGATGTAATTAAACATTTCCAGTAAATGTGATGAACGTGTGAGTTAATACATTTTATAGAAAACACACAAAAATGTGCAAATATAAGTCAACAGCATGTTTTACATAATTATGTCTCCCTTGAAGTACAAGCTCTGAGAAATATCTTTAGGAAGCTTCATGCTTTCTGTAGACGTCCAGCCATGTCTGTGTGGTCCACACACGGTCACAGTGGTTTGATTCTGCACCTGTGCAGAGTGGGTGATGCTTCTGCAGGTGAACTTCATCTCCTGCCTCCAGCTGCTGGATGCTGCATGTCTTGTATCTGTGAGGGAACTTTCTCCAGGCAGCAGCGATCACACTGAGTCCATCAGAAGATGCTCCAAGTTCAGGAGTTGGTGTTTATGATGAAACCACATGCTTTAACTTTAAGATTTTTTTTACTGCTAGCTGTATTTTAATGTAGGTGTTTTGATGATTCACACACCATTTTATTTCTGTGTGTAGACACACTGTTACTCAGCATGACCCACGGTGTTCTGGTGGCTCAGAGTCAGAGCAGAACCTGTGAACACAATTAAAATGGTGAATGAAAAGACAATCTATAATATATATTATATGTATTCATCTTAATACATATACTGTATATAGTGATTATAGTAATCTAATCAAGATTTGAAGTCTACATGTTATTAGACATGCTCAAGTCATTAAAAATAAGGTAATTTTCAACTTGGACCTTTGTAATTTAGTTAAAAAACATACTTTAAAAATCAAGTGTTCTCAGTTTTTAATACTCCTAGCATACAGAAGGTTGTTTGATTCTGAAAGAAATGTAAATTAATAATTTATGTACAATTAAGGATCCAAATACAACGTACCTTCAACGTATTTACAATCTGGGGGCTTTAAAAATGTCCAAATCATCTACCCAGCTGTTCATAGATTGGACCAGCTCTCCCAGTGATTTGTAATTATAAAAATTATTTGTGGTGTAAACACTGACACAGACCAGGTCTGCTAAAATGACTGTGAAGGGAATGTCAGTGGAGGCAAGTATTACTCCAGGTCTCTGCTCCATTTATTTATTTATTTCAAACGGGCAACATTTCCAATTATACCGATTTTTTCCATGTAGTTTTTTTTTCTCACCTGGGAGAAGCTTATTAGGATACAGTCCACTTTATTTTGCCTGCTTTTCAGAACCGTGACGGAAGAAATCTCCTGAATTTCTTTTATTTTTTCTGAGGGCAACAAACATGGCGGTCGAGACCGGAACGCCCCGACACGCCCCCGACACCCGCCCACACAGTGACGTGTGCTCCAAAGCTCTATTCAGCTGGAGCAGCTAACATGCTACAGAGCGGACCGAACCCCCGAGGGAGGTAAGACAAGGGGAGGGGGGCTCTGTGTTTACATCAACAAAGCATGGTGCCTGGATGCTGCTGTGGTCTACAAACACTGCTCACATTTAGTGGAGTTCATGACTATTAAATGCAGACCGTTCTATTTACCGAGGGAGTTTACAGCTGTTTTGATTGTTGCTGTATATATTCCTCCAAGCTCCAACAGCAAAGTTAGAAGTGAGGCTTTGAATGAACTATATCTGCACATCAGTGAGCAACAAACAGCCCATCCTGATGCTTTTCTCATCACGGCTGGTGATTTCAACCATGCAGATTTAAAGAGTGTATTTCCAAAAACATACAGAAACATAAACTTTGCAACAAGAGGAAACAACACACTGGACCAAGTTTACACCACCATGAAAAATGCCTACAGAGCCCTCCCCCTCCCCCACATTGGTGCTTCTGACCATATCTGTGTTATGCTAAAGCCAGCATACAGGCCGCTGGTGAAAGTCACAAAACCAGTCCGCAAGCAGATACGAGTGTGGCCAGAGGGGTCTTCAGAGGCACTCCAGGACTGTTTTGACACCACAGATTGGGGTATGTTCAAAGAAGCTGCTACCACAAACAACAACACATGTCTCCAGGAGTACTCAGACACTGTATGTTCATACATCGCCAAGTGCATTGATGATGTTACCAACCTCAAAACCATCACTGTTCGGGCTAATCAGAAGCCATGGCTGACAGCTGAGGTTCACAGACTCCTGAGAGCCAGGAATGCTGCCTTCAAAGCGGGAGATCAGGTGGGCCTGAAGGCAGCCAGAAAGAACCTGGCCCAGGGCATCAGTGAGGCCAAGGAGCAGTATTCCAGGAAAATAGCTCACCGTTTCAAGGACAGCAAGGATACACGCAGTCTGTGGCAGGGAATACAGACCATCACAAACTACAAACCCCCCCCCCAGACCTGTGACAGCTCAACCTCTACGCTGAATGAACTGAATGAGTTCTTTGCTCGGTTTGAGGCAAGTAACAGCACACCTGCACATAAACTCCCCCCCTCTCCTGATGGCCAGGTGCTGGCGCTGTCCTCAGACAGCGTAAGGCGATCATTTATCAAGATTAACGCCCGGAAGGCCTCTGGTCCTGACAACATACCTGGTCGTGTGCTGAAGGACTGTGCAGGGGAACTCGCAGCGGTCTTCACGGACATCTTTAACATCTCACTAAGCCAGGCCATCGTCCCCACCTGTTTCAAAGCCACCACCATCATCCCTGTCCCAAAGAAGGCAACGCCCGCATGCCTCAATGACTATCGCCCAGTAGCACTCACCCCCATCCTGATGAAGTGCTTTGAACGGCTAGTCATGAAAAGCATCACATCTGTCCTCCCTGCCTCCCTGGATCCCTTCCAATTTGCATACCGACCTAATCGCTCAACCGACGATGCCATCTCCTCTGCCCTCCACACAGCTCTCACACATCTGGACACGAAGGACTCTTATGTTAGAATGCTGTTCATCGACTTCAGCTCGGCATTCAACACCATCATCCCCCAACAGCTCATCCTTAAACTGGACAGTCTGGGGCTGAACACCTCAATGTGTAACTGGCTGCTAGACTTCCTGACCGGGAGACCACAGACAGTACGGATCGGGAGTAACACATCTAGCACCATCACATTGAACACAGGGGCCCCACAAGGATGTGTGCTGAGCCCCCTTCTATTCACCCTGCTAACACACGACTGCACACCATCGTACAGCTCCAACCACTTCATCAAGTTTGCGGACGACACAACAGTGGTAGGTCTCATCAGCAACAACGATGAGACGGACTACAGGAACGAGGTGAGCCGCCTGGCCTTGTGGTGCGGACACAACAATCTCACTCTCAACGTGGAGAAGACAAAGGAGATTGTTGTGGACTTCAGGAAGAGGGATGCACAACATGCCCCTCTGACCATCAACAGCACCGCAGTGGAGAGAGTGGACAGCACCAAGTTCCTGGGAGTGCACGTCTCAAAGGACCTGTCCTGGAGCAGGAACACTGCAGCACTGGCGAAGAAGGCTCACCAGCGCCTCTACTTTCTCCGCAAGCTGAAAAGGGCTGGAGCTTCAACCTCCATCATGTGCACCTTCTACAGAGGTGCCATAGAAAGTGTCCTGACCAGCTGCATCACTGTGTGGTTTGGTGCATGCACTGCATCCTGCCGCAAGAGCCTCCAGCGCATCGTGAAAGCAGCTGAGAAGATCGTCGGCACCTCCTTGCCCTCACTGCAGGACTTACACAGCAAACGCCTCACTCGGAAAGCCCACTGCATGGCAGGTGATCCCACACACCCACTACACAGCCGCTTTAGACTGCTGCCATCAGGGAGGAGACTGAGGAGTCTCCAGGCTCGAACCAGCAGACTGAGAGACAGCTCTGTTCATCAGGCAGTCAGAATGCTAAACACTCTGCCTGCTCTGCCTCCCCTCCCATTTGAACTGCCTTAACACAAAAAACTTTCTCACACATTACCACTCAACACAAAGTTTTTAACACTGGACTCTGTGTCATCAAACGGGTTATTCACTAAACTCTCGGTCATGTGTTCATTCAGTTTGCACTACTTCTCATATTTGCACTAATGTTTGTATTACATTACTGCCTATAGTCATACTACTGTTTACATTCACTGTTTACATTTATTAATACTGTTTACATTTATTACTACTGCTTTACATTTATTACTACTGTTTACATTTACACTACTTTTATCTACACTACTGCAGATACATATACAGCATTCTCTGACTAGCCTTATCTAAGGATGCCAAATGTGCCTTATGTGCCTCACTGCATATGCCACTTTGCCTCTATACCAACATCAACTACCTCATACATATACTGTGTACATTAACTTATATGCTGCTGTGCCACTCTTTGCAAATGTCAACGCTAGAAACTTCAGTTTATTTTATAGATTTACGTTTTTATACTTTTCATACTACTATGCAAAAACTCAGGACAGTATTACACTTTTATTATTTCATTTTATGCTTATGTTCATTGGGTGTTTGGTGTTTTAGGGGTGTTTGGTGTTTCAGTGTTGGTGTAAATTTTCATACTTTTATACTATTATGAAAAAACTCAGGACAGTGTTACACTTTTTTACTATTTTATGCTTATGTGTATTAAATGTTTTAGTGTTTAGTGTTTAGATGGTTACTGTTGCACCGAGGGACTGAGAGAAACGCAATTTCGGTCCTGTGTATGTCCTGTACATATTGCAGTTCTGACAATAAAGTTGACTTTGACTTTGACTTTATTTGTAACAGAAGACGTTTCGCTCATCATCCGATGAGCTTTCTCAATTCAATGAAACAGACAGTGTGCGCGTGGAGTTATAACAGTCCAGTCACGCACCAACATACCGGGTATGTAAATTTCAAGCTGAGGTAACACATACAGTACATGTAAATTGACAGATCACACCTTAACAGTAGGGGGTTCCCTTGAAGTCTCTGACAGAAGACACACAACTGTATGTAAATTGACAAAAACACCCTCACAAACCAACAACAGAGGTTTCTCAACAAAATTTGCTAGCACAGACAAGACACCTCTGCTTCCATCCGGTGTAAAACATTTGTGAATCAGCCCCAAAACTGAGTTATAAGTATTAGAAAGTTGAAATCTCAGACCTCCTCCTCTGTTAAGAGAAGGTTTTTCTCTCTTAACATAAACAGCTTCCTTCACACCCCTCTCAATGGAGGGGGGTGAAGGGATAGGGATCCACCTATCATGGAAACATTTAAATTGGGTTAAAACAAAAATATCTAAATCAATTGCAGTATTTTATAGCTACTAAATGACAAAGCATTGTATTTGTTGTACAATACAATGACTGTGCCACATTTGATTTATTGTGTTAATGTTTGGAGAAAAACATGTAAAAGCAGCACAATGCCTATTTTTATGTTGCAGAAAAGAATTATAAGAATTATAGCAAGAAAGCATTACTGTCACCCATTAAGTCAATTATTTTATCAGATGAAATTACTGAAGTTCTATGATCTGGTGGACTATAACATTTTGTTACTTATGTATAGAGCTCATTATAATACACTACTGTCAAATATCCAAATGTATTTTGTGAAAAGATCAGGCTGCTACAATCTCAAAGGGAAATATGTATTTGTAAAACCACAGTTTAGAATTAGTTTGAAGGGAAGAACTACTTTAATTCAGGGGGTAGGATTGTGGAATAACTTGAAGACAGAAGTTAACGAAGCCAAATCAATCCCTGTCTTTAAAAAACTGCTTAAAGTTGAATTGTTAAACAAATATAACGAATGTATTTAAATGAGTAATGTATATAATTAAAATTTGATTGATATATTTATTATTATTATAGAAAATTTTGTTTAAATTCTATTAGATAAATAAGGAGCAGATTTAATAAGACATTTCTTCATCTGCTACCTTTCATTTTACATTTTATTCATTTTTTTCTTTATATGTTTTTTATGTTTTTTCTTTTTCAATTAAATATGTTAATTGTTGTAATTCGTTATGTAAATATTTCCTTTTAATGTATTTTTTCTCTCTTCAATTACATATATGTTAATTATTGTAACTCATTATTATAAAATGAATAAATAAATAAATAAACGTCCTGCAGGACGGGCCCTGCTTGTCTCATGCCTTGTCCCATCACGCCCACACAGCACTGGCAGCGCTCCGAGTTATGCTGATGACATGCTCCTGGCAACACCTTTCTTATAATAACCTTCACGCTGAGCTGGGTGGACGTGATCGCAGTGTCTCATGTCTTGTCTCGTGTCCCAGTGCTTTTGGCTTACTTTTAACTACTGTTGAAAGACGTCCCTCTGAGGAACATGATGTGTCTGAAGTGAACTCGTTCCATGCTCGTCGTCACACTCAACGATCCTTGATTTGACTTTTGGATGCAAAGTTAGAAGCTCTTGTTTCTTTTACGGTCAGGCCTGCAGGACGAGGACGGGGCTGACGTTTGACAAATCCTGCCACCTGCAACATCTCACGCTGCTTTCACAGCAAAACTGAAAGTGATGCTGAAGATCCAGAAACCTCCCAGATACACAGGAACATTTGAAACAAGGTCAGGAACAGAAGAAGCAAAGACAGGATCTGACACTAGTGCTGGCAGCATGGTGCTGGTGTGGTGAGAGAGCACCAAGCAGCATCTTGACATGGTCCTCAGGGTCGTGCACGGTGCAGTCATGGGTGCATGTGGTGTACCAATGTGTTGTTAATGTACAGAGTGGTGCAGAAGAGCATCTCAGAGATGTGGAAAATAGCAAGAAAGGCCTATGTGTGAACAGTAAGAGCGCCATCCTGCTTGTCTGTTGGTCGTTATATTTATTATCTGCAACGTTTTTATGTCTCTTCTGATTTTACTTTACTTTTTCTATGTTGCCTGTTTGTTTGCTTGTTTGTTTGTTTGTTTGTTTGTTTGTACAACACTTTGGTTGGCCTTGTTGCTGTTTTAAGTGCTCTATAAATAAAATGGCATGGTATGATCTTCACACAGAAGAAATTTCCCAGACGTCCTAGAAATGTTCTAACAGGCCAGGCAGGGTATGGAGAGCCCAGCAGCCATGATCCCATTGAGAAGCTCAATGTATAACTAGATTTAAAAATGGTTTTGATTAGGTGCAAAATGACAGGCGTGACAAAAAACTTCTACCTGGAGATTAAATGTTTGCTGTAGGAACAACCGTGCCCCTCCACGGTGAGTTACCTGGCTCCTTGACTGGAAGACCTTCTGTGAAACCTGCCCTGATGATCCTCTCCAGTTTACATTCCTCCTGAGACGAGACACTTTTTACACGCCTTGGACCTCAGGATCTTCTTCCCTCAGACACCTGCAACAAACGAAAGACAAAGTAGATGAAGAATCACTCTGCAAGAAAACATCCACATGAACGTACCTGAAGGTGGCTACCTCCTGCACCTTCACCTCACTAGTTCACTCATTCCTGGTTTCAGCCATTTAAAAAAAAACTATTTTCTCACTTACCTGTTGTTGTGCACCTTCTACAGAGGTGCCATAGAAAGTGTCCTGACCAGCTGCATCACTGTGTGGTTTGGTGCGTGTACTGCATCATGCCGCAAGAGCCTCCAGCGCATCGTGAGAGCAGCTGAGAAGATCGTCGGCACCTCCTTCCCCTCACTGCAGGACTTACACAGCAAACGCCTCACTCGGAAAGCCCTCTGCATGGCAGGTGATCCCACACACCCACTACACAGCTGCTTCAGACTGCTGCCATCAGGGAGGAGACTGAGGAGTCTCCAGGCTCGAACCAGCAGACTGAGAGACAGCTCTGTTCATCAGGCAGTCAGGATGCTAAACACTCTGCCTGCTCTGCCTCCCCTCCCATTTGAACTGCCTTAACACAAAAAACTTTCTCACACATTACCACACAACACAAAGATTTTAACACTGGACCCTGTGTCATCAAACGGGTTATTCACTAAACTCTCGGTCATGTGCTCATTCAGTTTGCACTACTTCTCATATTTGCACTAATGTTTGTATTACATTACTGCCTATAGTCATACTACTGTTTACATTCACTGTTTACATTTATTAATACTGTTTACATTTATTACTACTGTTTACATTTATTACTACTGTTTACATTTATTACTACTGTTTACATTTATTACTACTGTTTACATTTATTACTACTGTTTACATTTACATTTATTACTACTGTTTACATTTATTACTACTGTTTACATTTATTACTACTGTTTACATTTATTACTACTGTTTACATTTATTACTACTGTTTACATTTATTACTACTGTTTACATTTATTACTACTGTTTACATTTACACTACTTTTATATCTACACTACTGCTGATACATATACAGTATTCTCTGACTAGCCTTATTTAAGGATGCCCAATGTGCCTTACTGCATATGCCACTTTGCCTCTATACCAACATCAACTACTACCTCATACATATACTGTGTACATTAACTCATATGCTGCTTTGCCACTCTTTGCAAATGTCAATGCTAGAACCTTCAGTTTATTTTATAGATATACTTTTTATACTTTTTATACTACTATGCAAAAACTCAGGACAGTATTACACTTTTATTATTTCATTTTATGCTTATGTTCATTAAATGTTTAGTGTTTTAGTGTTGGTGTAAATTTTCATACTTTTATACTACTATGCAAAAACTCAGGACAGTGTTACACTTTTACTATTTTATGCTTATGTTTATTAAATGTTTCAGTGTTTTAGTGTTTAAATGGTTACTGTTGCACCGAGGGACTGAGAGAAACGCAATTTCAATCCTGTGTATGTCCTGTACATATTGCAGTTCTGACAATAAAGTTGACTTTGACTTCTTTGGACCGCTTCACCTCAGAACCTCAAACGTTGCTTCAAACCATAGTAAATGAAGACTAGGGATGCACTAGCCTGGCCCTCGCCTTCCTACGCAGCTCCGCTCAATTCTCATTTCCCTTCACTGCTCCGTCTGGGACTTCTCCCTTAGACAACGATTTCGCCGGTAGATTTTTGACCAATCAGAGAACAGAAGGCAGAGTTTTGAACAATGTCGACTGACGTAGTCAGTTTGCCCTGCTTAAAATGGCTGCCGGCACGAAGGAATTTTCAAGAAAACAAGGTAAAAAACTATTATTTCTTTGCTGAGAAAAAATATATTTCTTAGCTGACGTTATATCAGAAGTGTTCCTGAGCTTAACAGTTCCTAAATCAATTCACGAAATGGTCAAATCTGCTGGATTTAAATTGTTTCGGTTTGACATTTTCCAAACAGCCTCGGGTGCGCTACGAAAATAAATTATAAAAAATCGAATTTTATCTCAAATGTTTCATCCAGGCCAACAGTCAGTAAATTAGAGCCATATAATTACACACTGGTAGCAGAAAAAATATCCACCGAGTGGTTTCTGAGCTTTTTATCTGAACAGTTAGCCTGGCCCTCGCCAGGCTAACTGGACAGGACAGGCTAACGTGACGGCCAAACGTTAACGATTGGATAAACTCAGCAGAGGCCACGCCTCCAGCAAGAATCGGTTCTCTATAGGAGAAACTCCAGACCCTAGTACGAAGCAAAGTGAAGGACAAGGGTCTGGTTTTAACCAGGCTAGGGATGCACCGATCCACATTTTTTTAACTTCAAATCCGATCCCGATACTTAAAACTGGTTATCGTCCGATACCGATCCAGTTCCGATATCATCCTCATCATTGATTTTATATGAGGCTGTAATAATCTCCTCTCAAGTACAATGTGTACACATATATGCATGCATGTCCAAAAAGGCAACTTGAGGTAAGTTTTATTAATGTTGGATAAGTTTAAAAGTTATGATTAAATTCTGCTGACACAAAACATGTTTTTTTAATTCCTAGCTTTAAAGTGGATATTAAAGTATTAATTTAAGTGATTGTTTAAAGTTATTTTATATATTCTGTTAAATAATGGGGTGATATAAGATTTTTTTTCTTCTTTCTGCACTCTTTTCATTCAATGTTTTCTTTTTGATGAATTTGTTTTCTTTTGTCTCTTTTAAATGAATGAATAAACGAATTAAATAAAATATTAAATAGCTTTACATCTGCTAAGTTCATGGCATAAACCAACACAGACATGTTCCTGCTTTTAGTATTTTACATTGTTTTAGAATGTAGCTGTTTATGTTTCGGGTTTTTAAAACAGTTTTCTTGTCATTTTAAATTATGGTATGTTCAAGTTCAAGTAGGTTTATTGTCATTTCACCACATGTGGTGCATGAGATGGAAAATGTACTATCGGTCTTTTGCACGTGACGTCACGGCTCGTGTCTTTTTGCACTTCCGGTCGCCATGTTGGGTCTATACCGGTTCATTTAAACAGAGGAAGTCCATGTTAAACACAGTGCGATACAGAACAATAACATCAGCAAAATGCAAACTAAATATAAAAATGAGCAGAAGCCTTATAGAGAGAAACTCAACCTTGAAGCCAGAGAACGTTACATGGTGAAGTTAGCTTCAATTAACAACACTGATCCTGGACTTCCTCTGTTTAAATGAACCGGTCTCCACCCAATATGGCGACCGGGAGTGCAAAATGTCACGTGTCTGCAAAAGACCGATTAATGGTTTGGTTTAGGGTTAGGGTCAGGTTGGGCTATAGAAATGAAAGGAAGTCAAGGCAAAGTCCCCATAAAGATAGAAAGACAATCTTGTGTGTGTGTGTGTCTCACTTAGTTTTAGTTTCTTCTGCAAACCTTTGCAGTCAGTCAGCACTCAGGGAAGAGAACTCTGAGATTGTTCCCATATGATGAGATTAGTTATCTGCATTTAACCATCACACCCAAGCTACACCCAGGTGGAGCTGAGCTACACCCAGGTGGACCTGAGCTACACCCAGGTGGACCTGAGCTACACCCAGGTGGACCCGAGCTACACCCAGGTGGACCTGAGCTACACCCAGGTGGACCCGAGCTACACCCAGGTGGACCCGAGCTACACCCAGGTGGACCCGAGCTACACCCAGGTGGACCCGAGCTACACCCAGGTGGACCCGAGCTACACCCAGGTGGACCCGAGCTACACCCAGGTGGACCCGAGCTACACCCAGGTGGACCTGAGCTACACCCAGGTGGACCCGAGCTACACCCAGGTGGACCCGAGCTACACCCAGGTGGACCCGAGCTACACCCAGGTGGACCCGAGCTACACCCAGGTGGACCCGAGCTACACCCAGGTGGACCCGAGCTACACCCAGGTGGACCTGAGCTACACCCAGGTGGACCCGAGCTACACCCAGGTGGACCTGAGCTACACCCAGGTGGACCCGAGCTACACCCAGGTGGACCCGAGCTACACCCAGGTGGACCTGAGCTACACCCAGGTGGACCCGAGCTACACCCAGGTGGACCCGAGCTACACCCAGGTGGACCCGAGCTACACCCAGGTGGACCCGAGCTACACCCAGGTGGACCCGAGCTACACCCAGGTGGACCCGAGCTACACCCAGGTGGACCCGAGCTACACCCAGGTGGACCCGAGCTACACCCAGGTGGACCCGAGCTACACCCAGGTGGACCCGAGCTACACCCAGGTGGACCCGAGCTACACCCAGGTGGACCCGAGCTACACCCAGGTGGACCCGAGCTACACCCAGGTGGACCCGAGCTACACCCAGGTGGACCCGAGCTACACCCAGGTGGACCCGAGCTACACCCAGGTGGACCTGAGCTACACCCAGGTGGACCCGAGCTACACCCAGGTGGACCCGAGCTACACCCAGGTGGACCTGAGCTACACCCAGGTGGACCCGAGCTACACCCAGGTGGACCCGAGCTACACCCAGGTGGACCCGAGCTACACCCAGGTGGACCCGAGCTACACCCAGGTGGACCCGAGCTACACCCAGGTGGACCCGAGCTACACCCAGGTGGACCTGAGCTACACCCGGGTGGACCCGAGCTACACCCAGGTGGAGGTGGAGCAGTGGGCAGCTGTGTAAGCGCCCGGGGTGCAGTTAGAGATGATCTGTAGGTGTCTTGTTCAGAGACACCACAACATGTGGGAACGACTGGGAGTGGAACGTTCTGGTCCCAAGTCAGCTGCCACTTAACACTCTCACTGAGTTATCATGAATATTTATCTCTTGGTAAAATAATTGGCTGTGATATTTTCAGTGCTGGTATCACCCAGACACAATCTGCTGTGAGAAGCTTCTGGTACATTTCCCTCCTCCTCCTCCCCCTCCCCCTC
>JBBPBX010015300.1:34370-49664 GCA_038048925.1 Garcialebias charrua | reverse complement strand
AATCAATCAATCAATCACCTTTATTTTACCAGGTAGAGCCCGTTGAGATCGAGATCTCTTTTACAAGGGTGACCTGGTCAAGTGGTCAGCAGCACACGTCACATGGTAATTGACAATAAACATTTGCATTTATCAAAAAAGAAAATAAAGAAAACTACAATCACAGTAAATAGATGTTGACAGTTCAAAACCAACAGGATATGACAGATTTCTATATACATTATATACAAAACAAGCAGACAGACATCGGTTGGGTAGATAAAGTTAAAAAATCAACAATGCCATGTAAATTGCACAAGTAATGTTTAGAAACATCTGCAATGGTCAAGTTTCTTGAGGACATTTTCTAATACGGTTGACATAAAGGAACCAGGGGCCTCATGTATCAACCATGCGTGCGCACAAAAACATTGCGCACGTCACTTTCCACGCAAAACCCCGTATGTATCAAAACTGAACTGAACGTGAATATATGCGCATCCAGGTACATATCCACGCAAGCTCCCGAGCAGGCGTACGCACGTTTCTGTGGTTCTTGTTCCTTTGGCGACACTTACAGGTGTTTCAGAGAAACTGAAGCCCCACAGTCTGTGGTTGACTTTAAGAGCGGCTTGAAGACCTTTCTTTTCAACCGAGCATACTTTACTCCTCATGATTCTACTTTTGATCTTAGCTGATACTGTTGTTGATTTTAATTGTTTTATTATTTGTCTTATTGACATTCAAATATGTTGCACCTTGTAGCACTTTGAGATTTCCATTAATGAAAAGTGCGTTATAAATTGAATTCATTATTATTATTATTATTATTATTATTATTATTATTATTATTATTATTATTATTATTATTAACTGTTCATGATGTGAAAATGATTAATATTCCCTCCAAACACACGATTAACAAGTATTACATCCACATGACGCAGTGAAATAAAGGACGCGCAAAGTTGTGCCAAAAATAAATTTAACAGGAACGGATTCATTCAGCCTTACTGGAGAATATAATAAATAGTGTAACACGCAGAGCATTTATTTAGAAACAGATATAATTTTCTGATCTAGGATATGGCTTATCAGCCGTTTTCAGAAATAATCATTTTTCAGTTTGGCACTGCTGCGCTCTGGGGAGCCGTGCATCACGCGTGCATACAGAAGCAGCGGTCAAACTGTTCCACAGAGGGAGCTGCAGGTCGATCGGGACTGTGCAGTCCAGTCCACACAAAGCCGGATCATGTCCAATGGAATGTCTCATCCATATGATTCCAAAGGCTGAGTGGTCGCGCTTGGAGCGCGCCGCGCGCACCCTCACCGGTGTTGACACGGCAGCTGGAGGTGTTTCATTATCTGCGTTTATTGTAGATTTCTCCAAAATGACACGTGAAAGTACACCTTATATAACTTGTAGGAGAGTAAAAGCTTCACAGACAGACTGCGCACAGGGCTGCGGGCGCGCAGCGTCTGGAGACGCCAACATCACGTGATGTCATGAAATGTCTCCACCAAGACGCACAGACTCGTTTCTTCACATCATCTACATAAACAAAGATCTATGTTCTAGCAAACATCCAAGTAAGTTCCTCTGTGTTTACAGTAATAATGGTAATAAACTCGTGCGCAAAGTTAATATTTCCACACAGAATGAATGAATGAGCCGGTTCGCGCACCACAGCAGGGTGCGCGCGCACACAAATACCGACACACAATCACTCGTTCTTTGCATGATGAACACATTTTATTACTATTCTTACTTAGGATGTTTGTCCTCACCCATATTATATTAAATTCATTATTTTCCCGAATCTAGAAATCATTTCTGATCGCGCAGGGATCAAACAAACATGTCCTTCACACATGCAGGAAGTAATTTGCATCTGTTTAACATATGTAAATGAAGGCGTGTCAGGGGAGGTGTCTCACGTGCGCTCAGTTCCACGTCAATTGTGATGTACAAAAGGAATGTGCGTGGATTCAGGTGTACGCTCAGTTTGATACATCCGGATCATTTTGTGCGTGCACACATTTCTGGGTTTGACCGTACGTCACTTTCCAGTGAGGAATCCACGCAAGTCTTTGATACATGAGGCCCCAGGAGAGATGAATATTGATAGTTTCAGATGTTTCTGTAAGTTGTTCCAGGCTGAGGGGACGGCGAAGCTGAACGCTCTTTTCCCTAGTTCAGTTCGGACTGGAGGAACTGACAGGAGGACTAGATCGTTAGAGCGCAGGGAGTAATGACTGTGTGATGTTTGTATTAAGGAGGTGAGGTATGACGGGACTAGGTTTAGGAGGGTCTTGTAGATGAAGGATATCCAGTGAGTGTATCTGCGAGTGCTGAGAGATGACCAGCCAGATTTGACGTAAAGCTCACAGTGATGAGTGCGATAACTGGAGTCAGTAATGAACCGAAGGGCACCGTGGTAAATGGAGTCTAAGGACTGTAGGTATTTTGATGCAGCACTCATGTACAGCACGTCACCATAATCTAGTATTGGCATGAATGTTGCAGCTACTAATGTTCTCCTGGCTTTGCATGAGAAGCAGGATTTGTTTCTGAAGAAGAAACCTAGCTTCAGTTTGAGTTTAGTGGCCATTTTGGAGATGTGGGTTTTAAAAGACAGTTCATTGTCAATGTTGAAACCTAGATATTTGTAGGTGGAGACCATTTCTATTTGTTTTCCCTCTTGGGTTCCAATTTGAGGTGGGTTCTCTGGTTGCTGCTTTCTGTTGGATAGAACCATGATCTTGCTTTTGTCGGCATTTAGGAACAGTCTAAGTTTTTGCAGATGTGACTGAATGTTAAAAGCATCCTGAAGAGAGGTGAAAGCTTGGCTGAGGGAGGATGAACAGCAATAGATGATGGTCATCTGCGTAATAATGGTGGGAGGCATTTGACAGATCACTGCGAAGATCGTTGATGTATAGAGAGAAAAGAATGGGACCCAAGACAGAACCCTGTGGCTCCCCTTTCACAACATCTAAGAATGTAGAGGAGGATCCGGCTACATGAACAGACTGCGTTCTGTCGTTAGATAGTTGGTGAACCAGGAGACTGCAAGTTTTGATAGACCAGAGTGTTCCAGAGACCAGAGATCAGCATGTGACCATTCCAACACGAGGAAATAACACTCTGGATCATGTTTACACCAACATACAAGATACATACAAAGCCAAACCCCGCTCCCACCTCGGCTTCTTTGATCACATCTCCATTTTACTGGCCCCTGTCTACCTTTCCCCGCTAAGACGTTCCAGACCTACACAGAAAAATGTCACTGTGTTGGTCAGTGACAGTAATTCTGTACTCCAGGACTGTTTTGCATGTACAGACTAGTAGATCTTTAGGGAGGCTGCTGTAAATGAGGGAGACCTGGATTTGGAGGTGTTAGAGTATTTTAATGTTGATCATTTAAAACTTATAAACCAAGTATCTGTTCACTCCCTGAGAAATATTTGTCTTGCACGATAATTGTTTACTGAAGAAATAAAACACCAAAAGAATGTTCTTTGTTTTTGAAACCTGCTGTTGTTGCCTCGGTCAAAACTGACAACATCTATTTTGTGAAAACTGTTTGAACCACCTACCATTTATGGTGGGGATGGCGTGCTGTTGACCTCAACTCGGGATGTTGTGAGTCGGTGGATGGAATACTTCGAAGACCTCCTCAATCCTACTGGCACGTCTTCCACTGAGGAAGCAGAGCCTGGGGACTTTGGGTCGGGCTCTCCAATCTCTGGTGCTGAGGTCACCGAGGTGGTTAAAAAGCTCCGCGGTGGCAGGGCTCCGGGGGTGGATGAGATTCGCCCTGAGTTCCTTAGGGCTCTGGATGTTGTGGGGTTGTGTTGGCTTACGCGACTCTGCAATATCGCGTGGACATCGGGGGCAGTTCCCTTGGATTGGCAGACTGGGGTGGTGGTTCCCCTATTCAAAAAGGGGGACCGTAGGGTGTGTTCCAACTATAGGGGGATCACACTCTTAAGCCTCCCTGGTAAGGTCTATTCAGGGGTTCTGGAGAGGAGGGTCCGTCGGATAGTCGAACCTCGGATTCAGGAGGAGCAGTGGTTTTCGTGCTGGTCGTGGAACACTGGACCAGCTCTACACCCTCAGCAGGGTCCTGGAGGGCGCGTGGGAGTTTGCCCAACCAGTTTACATGTGCTTTGTGGACTTGGAAAAGGCATTCGACCGCGTCCCTCGGGGGGTTCTGTGGGGGGTACTCCGGGAGTATGGGGTACCAGGCCCATTGATATGGGCTGTTAGGTCCCTGTACGACCGGTGTCAGAGCTTGGTCCGCATTGCCGGCAGTAAGTCAGGCTCGTTTCCAGTGAGAGTTGGACTCCGCCAAGGTTGCCCTTTGTCACCGATTCTGTTCATAACTTTTATGGACAGAATTTCTAGGCGCAACCAAGGTGTTGAGAGGATCCGTTTTGGTGGCCTTAGAATCGCTTCTCTGTTTTTTGCAGATGATGTGGTCCTATTGGCTTCATCAGATCGTGATCTACAGCTTTCGCTGGAGCGGTTTGCAGCCGAGTGTGATGCGGCCGGGATGAGGATCAGTTCCTCCAAATCCGAGGCCATGGTCTTGAGCCGGAAAAGGGTAGAATGCCCTCTCCGGGTCGGGGAGGAGGTCCTGCCCCAAGTGGAGGAGTTTAAGTATCTCGGGTCTTGTTCACGAATGAGGGAAAACTGGAGCGTGAGATCGATAGGCGGATAGGTGCAGCGTCCGCAGTGAAGCGGGCGCTGTACCGGTCTGTCGTGGTGAAGAGAGAGCTGAGTCAAAAGGCAAAGCTCTCAATTTACCGATCGATCTACGTTCCCACCCTCATCTATGGTCATGAGCTTTGGGTTGTGACCGAAAGAACGAGATCTCGGATACAAGCGGCTGAAATGAGTTTTCTCCGCAGGGTGTCTGGACTCTCCCTTAGAGATAGGGTGAGAAGCTCGGTCATCCGGGAGGGACTCGGAGTAGAGCCGCTGCTTCTCCACATCGAGAGGAGCCAGTTGAGGTGGCTCGGGCATCTGGTTAGGATGCCTCCTGGACGCCTCCCTGGTGAGGTGTTCCGGGCATGTCCCACCGGGAGGAGACCCAGAGGAAGACCCAGGACACGCTGGAGGGACTATGTTTCTCGGCTGGCCTGGGAACGCCTTGGGATTCCCCCAGAGGAGCTGCTCCAAGTGGCTGGGGAGAGGGAAGTCTGGGCCTCCCTACTTAGGCTGCTACCCCCGCGACCCGACCCCGGATAAGCGGAAGAAAATGGATGGATGGATGGATGGATGGATGTTAGAAAAATACAGCACAAGTATATTTGGGCAGCATGGTGGCACAACTGGTAGAGCTGCTGCCTCTCAGCGAGAAGGTTGCCGGTTCAAATCCCGGTCCGGGGCCTTTCTGGGTGGAGTTTGCATGTTCTCCCCGTGCATGCGTGGGTTTCCTCCGGGTACTCCGGTTTCCTCCCACAGACCAAAAAACATGCATGTTAGGCTGATTGGTGACTCTAAATTGACCCTAGGTGTGAGTGAGAGAGTGGATGGTTGTTTGGTGTGAGTGAGACAGGTCCCTCTTGTAAATGAGTCCCCGTGACTCAACGAGGCTAGCCTGTATAAATAAAGTTTGAATGAATGAATGAATAAAAGGTTGGTGCAGGCCTTGGCAAATTAGACTTTGTTCTCCGCTTTTTTAGGAGATGGTTCCCACTTTGCAAAGACAATACCCACTGCTAACTCTTGTCATTTGTCTGATCATTCTTGTAGAAGCTGCAGGGTTGGTTTGAAAACCCATCAGGAGGAATACACATTTGCTATCCTCGGATACATCTGCAAGTGTGTTGATGATATCACCACCATCAGGACTGTGAAGTGCTACCTGAACCAGAAACGCTGGCTGAATGCAGAGGTCCTCACCCTGCTGAAGCCAGGGATACTGCCTTCAAGTCTGACAACTCACAGGAGCTGGAGAGGACAAGGAACGAGCTGGCTGCTGGTATAAACAGGGCCAAAGAAACATAAAAACTGAAGATCCAGGGACATTTCTCCTCACAGGACCCACAGAGCAAGTGTAGGAGCATAAGTGCATACCAAACTCTAAAAAGCAGGGCTGTACAATACCCTAGGGATCCATCACTACATGATGCTCTCAACCGGTTCTATGCACACTTTGAAGACCCAAACAGACCACCCAGCACCGGACTCAGCTCACCACTGGAAGAGGAGTTCCTCAGCATGACCTCAGCAGAAGTAAGGAGGCTCTTCAGGAGGATTAATCCTCACAAAGCAATTGGCCCAGACAACATCCCTGGGAAGGTGCTGAAAGACTGTGCCGATCAGCTCTGCGAGGTACTGGTCGACATCTTTAACTCCTTCCTCACCCTGACAACTGTTCCCACCTGCCTGAAGATTGCTACTAGCGTCACTAATCCTAAAAGCTCTGCAGCGACTTGTCTAAATGACTACCAGCCAGTAGCCCTCACCCTGATACCTATTAAGAGGTGATTTTTTGGCTTTGGAGACCCTGAAGTTCATGGCTTCCCTTCTTTCTGTGACGACCAGAACTATTAGCCGAATAAATCATTGCAATTCAAAGTTGGGCTACTTATGAGTCATTAGCTTTGGGTTTAGTTTAAATTTGTATTACACCCTGGGCCTCCAAGACTTAGTTCAAGGGTTGTAACATGTATCAAAAAAGTAAAAAATATGAGGTGTTTAAAAAATGATACCTGAAGGTTATGCACCATAACCCATGTTCCCTGAAGGAAGGGAACGAGATGCAACATGTGACTATGGGAATTGCGCCCCCGCGCGGTTCACCTGAAGTAATACAGTCACGCCTTTTAAGGCAGGTGGGCATCAGCGTCAGCAAGGAGGCCCCGCCCTCTTTGCATAAAACGGGCTGAGGCACCACCCTCATCCTCCGAGTGCACTTCACCGAGCTTCGGCATTGAAAGGGCAAACATGTGTTGCACCTCGTTCCCTTCCTTCAGGGAACATGGGTTATGGTGCATAACCTTCAGTTCCCTTATCAGTCAGTTCACTCGGTGTAACATATGACTATGGGAACATAATTCAATCACGTCCTGGAAATGCTCTGGAAATGCATGCTTGTGAGAACTTTGTGCCTAATGCCTGGTCCTCACTGAACGCATCAAAATGCTCCTAATGCTCTGTGTTTGCTGCTTGTCAACAGATGTCTGTTTCCACTGCAGACGCACAGTGGAAGCAACGTGTGGCTCCCTTCCCGGTCAGATATTGTTGTTTTTCTGTGCACTGAGCAGATAAAATCAGCTTCACGTCAGCCTCGTTAAGAGTGGGTTTTCTACGAGCCGAACTGCAGCTGCAAAAGTCTTTGTTGAGATTAAAACGTTTTTTTAATGTTTGGGGTGATGAACGCTCGAGTGGACAGCAGCAACTTTTAAAAATGCCAGGTTTTCCTACCAGATGCTGTTTTCGTCCACAGATCGTCCCGTCGTCGTTGCGTCATCACATAGCAGAGTCTCTCCCGAGTGGTTGCTGCGACGCAGCGAGCAGCAGAAGCTAGAATATTCTGGCTTCTTGCTGCTCTGCTGTTCGGCTGCGCGCGTGCGTGAAAAGGGACTGCCGGGTCCTGCTGCGCTGCTTGAAATGCTGTAGATGCGCCGCGTCACGCCACGCTGCTCCAAGATGCGCGGCCACATAGACTTTCAATGTAAAGTGGTTGCTCAAAAAGCGTTTGGTGAGGATTCAGCATTAGACTCCAGGCGCCAGCTGCTCTCTACTCTGCGGTAGAGAGAACAGCCTGAGTTACGTCACGTGCTGTGACAACTAAAGTGTAGTGTTTCACAAACGTGTTTGATGATGACCAGTTAGCAGTTGCACATATATCTGCTACTGGTACACCTATGAATAAGGCCCAGGAAGTGGCTAGGCCTCGGGTTGAGTGAGCATGTACCCCACTGGGCATCTGCTGACCTTTGCTGCTATATGCCCTCTTAATGGCCTCAGTCACCCAGTGTGAGAGGTGCTGTTTAGAGAGGGCTCTGCCTACAGCAGGATTAGCAAAACACACAAACAACTGGTTTGTTTTTCGCCAACTGTTAGTTCTCTCCATGTAGGCACTCAGGGCCTAACAGGGCAGAGCGCGTTCAGCCGCCTCTGTTATTCAGTTAGAACAGGGGGAGGAGGAAAGGTTGACAGTTCAAAGTCCAGGCTTCTGGGATTCAGAGTCAGGACCTTAGGTACATATGCAAGGTTTGGACGTAGGGTGACCTTTGACCCGTCTGGGGCAAATCTGGTACACATTGGATGTACAGATAATGTGTGGAGGTCACCCACATGTTTCGCTGAGCACAGAGCTAAGCAGTGGTGGGCAACGCTAATAAAAAAAATTGTTCCACAATTTCTAAAACGCTTATTAATTTTTTTAGGTCCACAATTTCAAAAGCACAAATGTCTTATGAAAATTAGGGGAAGCTAATCTAATCCGCTATTTATATATTTATATATTATATATATATATATTTATATATAGCCGGCAGCGTTATCAATATTTGCACTACACTGCCAACTGAAAAGTAACAAAAATGATCCTAAAAGGATGAAATTACAAAAATCAAAGGATTTATTTAATACTTTACGTACATATATTCTATTCGGCCACGAAATTAACAAAAAATAGAATGATCTTTTAATCCCTAAAACCACGTTTAAATCTCAAATACACGGGTGTGTCGCCACCGCATTTATACATAAAAGTAACCCAAATACATGAAACTAACGACTCACCGTCGAATGGTCGACACAAAACACACAATAAAATCCTCCGGCCACGTTAATTTGGCTTGAAACAGCGGGGTTCTCTACGGATTTATCCATTAGTAACCCAGCACAACCAGCTAGACACAGAGTTAGCGTCTATAGGTAGTCAACAGATTTAATGAAAAGTAACTAAAATACATAAAAATAACGACTCACCGTCGAATGGTCGACACAAAACACACAATAAAATCCTCCGGCCGCGTTAATTTGGCTTGAAACAGCGGGGTTCTCTACGGATTTATCCAAGTACCCAGCACAAACAGTAGCCACAGAATTAGCCCCTGAGTTCACCTCTGACCCGGAAGATGTCAAGATGGAATAGTCCATTTTTAGTAGGGGGATAAAGAAATCGACCGTTTTTTTATTGCGTATTTAATGATCGTTTTCATCGTAACTATAATTATTTTTATGTTAAATGTACATTAACAAGCAGGATCAATGTTAGGGATGTAGGTGACTGGCCGGGGCGCGGCGGGGCCGGGGCCACTGCTGATTGGATCCCCAGGCAACGGCATCATTTGCTACATGGTAGATCCGAGTCTGTTCTCAGCTCTGCCCCCCTCCCCCTCACACCCTTCCTCCTCTCTGCTCTACGGTGGGGAAAAAGGTAAAACAAGCCAGCATAAGAGCTTGTAAATAAGTTTATTGGTTTTTACTGATAGATAATTAGTTATTAGCGGTACTGCATTTTAAATAAAAATAGCACAAATCCGCTTATGAATTATAAAAGTTAGTCAATTCACAAAAACGCTGACAAAAAGTTTAGGTCCACTGTAAGCGGATTAGCGCTTTAGCGCTATCTAGCGTTCATATGCCCACCACTGGAGCTAAGAGCAATGTAGTCTTATAAGATAACAAATCTATCTTAATGCTGCTAAGAGGCTCAAATGGAGGCTCACACAAAGCATCCAGGACTAATTGTAGGTCCCACTGAGGGGCCAAAGTCCTGCTCGGAGGCCTCTTCCTCAGCACGCCTTTCATGAACAGTATCATGAGAGGGTGAGCACCAGGTGATTTACCTCCCCAGCCTTCATGGCATGCCGAGATGGCTGATAAAAAGACCTTAATGGTGGAGAAAGAGCAACCCTTCTATAGCAGGTCCTGTAGAAAGGTGAGGAGCTGGACCAAGTCACAGGAATATGAGATAATATTCCTCTATAGACACCAGACCTCAAAAACGCACCACTTGTGAGCATAGAGGGTCTGAGTAGATTGTGCTCTCGCTCCCTGTATTGTGTTTACCACATTACTGGTTAGACCAGAGGCCATTAGCCAGTCCCTTTCAGTGGCCAGGCCCAGAGCTGCCACAGTTCTGGACGTGGGTGAAGGACCTACCCATGGGTCTGGGTCAGCAGGTCCCTGTGGGGGGGCAGCTACCATGGTGTCCCAGCCAGCAGTGAAATCACCTCTGGGAACCATGCTTTCTACGGCCACCTGGGGGCTATCAGTATTAGAGAGAGAGACCCTCTGCGTACATGTTCCAACGTCGCCTGAATCAGGGGGTCAGGTGGAAACATGTAATACAACCTCCTCGCTTGCCAGCTGTAGGTCAGGGCAACTGTTCCCAACGGTGCATCTGTCTCCCTTATCGAATGATACAGGGCGCAGTGCGTATTGTTGCTGCAAGTGAACAGATCTACGTCTGCCCTCCCGAATCGTGCCTAGACCTGGTCCACGATGCGTGGGTTCAGCCGTCACTCCGAGGGGAGGAGAGGCTCTCTTGAGAGGGCATCTGCCCCGTGATTCAGCTCGCCCGGGACGTGGGTCACCCTCAGTGACAAGATCCGGGAGCTGCACAATGTGAGCAGTTTCTGCATCAACCTGAGGAGGGGTTGGGACCTTGTCCCACCTTCTCTGTTGATGTAGCAGACCGTGGTCCTGTTGTCTGATTTTATCAGGACATATTGCTGTGCAACCAGTTCCTTCCTGTAAAAGTGTTTCAAAGACAAAAACACTGCTCTGAGTTCCAGGAAATTTATGTGGAGCCTGGTCTCCTGCTGGTTCCAGACCCTGTGGGCATACTGGTTTCTGCAGAGACCTCCCCACCTAGTTTTTGACGCATCTGTTGTGACCAGGACTCAGGACAATACCTTCCTCAGCCTGACACCTTTGCTGAACACTGTGGGGTCCTTCCATGGCTCCAGAGCCTTCATGTACTCCGGGCCAATCAGTATTCCCCTTGTTCGCTGAGTGGGGGCAAGTTGCAATTGTTTGTTGATCCATATCTGTAGAGAGCACATTTTTAATAAGGCCAGGGGCATGCAGACGATAGTTGCTACCAACAGGCCTAGGAGACGCTGGCACAGTTTGAGAGACAGTCTCTGGCCTAGCTGAAAATGTGCTAGGCAGAGGTGGAGGGATGAAACCTGTGCCTCTGAGAGCCTTGCCCTGTACAATATGGAGTTCAGCTGTACTCCCAGAAATACGGTAATCTGGGATGGGGTCAGATTGTTCTTTTTCAGGTTTATAACAAAACCTAGAGCTTCCAGGTGAGACATCACCTTTTCTGTGTGCAGCTGTGCTTGGACTCTGTTGTGTCCAAGAATCAGTAAATCATCAAGATAATTGAGAACTCTGACCGCTTTACCCCTCATGGGGGTCAGGGTCGCATCCAGGCATTTTGTGAATGACCGGGGTGCGGTTTTCAGGCCAAAAGAAATTACCAAAAACGAACGCGGTGCCCTCGAAGGCAAAGCGGAGGTATTTTCTGTGGTAGGGTAGGATGGTCACATGGAAGAAGGCGTCCTTCAGATCCACTGTGCAAAAGTAAACTCTCAGGCGAACCGAGTAGAGAACTTGTCTGAATGTTAAAATCCTGAATTTGTACGTTTTTATTCTTTTGTTCAGACCCCGGAGGTCCAAGATAGGCCTCAGGCCCTGTTCCCATTTTGGGACCAGGAAGTACTTGCTGTAATGGCCCTCTTTTACATCATGAGCAGGGACCACTCCGATCACCCCTTTCTGCATCATGGTGGAGATCTTGTCTCTTAGGACATGAGCACGGTCTGGGCTGATGGAAAACGACAACACCCCCAAGAAGGGAGGTGGACGCTTGAAGAACTGCAGCCTAAGACCCAGGGTGACAGTGGACATGACCTACGTACCTGGTTTGCATGCATTCCAGGTGCTAGTGTGTGCGCTGAGACTGGAAGGCATGTGTATTCTTTGATGTTTATGTGTCAAGGGGAAGGGAGGGGGAGAGTGGCCCCTCCCGTTTGCCCTCTGGCGGACTTGCCTGTTCCTCTGCAGTTGCCAAAAGTGTCTGTCTTTTGTAGAGAGACCTCTGGCCTCCTGCAAGGGCTCATTGTCTGCCCTGACTGTTCTTGGTAAATGGTAAATGGAGCTTATTTAGATAACGCTTTCCAGCCCCCTGTGAGGTATGGAAGCCATTGTGTCTCATATTTAAAATTAAAAGGGATTAGCAGAAATGCTTTTTCATTTCAAAGTCAAGCAGCATTTTTTGACTCATAAATAAAATTTAAAATGAATAATCCAAACTGCATTTTCATTTTCTTCTTCGAGACTGCTCAATTTGTAAATTAATTAAAATGATAAATAAAATATCATTTAACATTTAATTTTCAAAATATGTCCTAGTAAAAAGGGACCAAAATTCATTTTGAAATGTCAATTTTGAAAATTAAAATGAAATAGCAGAAATGCTTTTCCATTTCAAAGTCAAGCTGCCTTTTTTGTCTCATAAATAAAATTTAAATTAAATCATTTTCATTTTCTAAATCAAGACTGCTCATTGTGTAAATTAATTAAAAAGATAAATAAAATAACGTTTAACATTTAATTTTCAAAACATGTCCCAGTAAAAAGTGACCAAAATTCATTTTGAAATGTCAATTTTGAAAATTAAAATGAAATAGCAGAAATGCTTTTTAATTTCAAAGTCAAGCTGCCTTTTTTGTCTCATAAATAAAATTTAAATTAAATCATTTTCATTTTCTAAATCAAGACTGCTCATTTTGTAGCAGAGCTCCAGAGGAAACTAAGAACAATTTGCATTTTCATTTTCACTCTCAACCGTGCTCAAAGTGTAACATTAATCAATCTCAGTTGGCAATTCCAATTGGCTGCTTCACAACGCCCACTGAATCACTGATTGGCTGTTTTAGCAGCAGGCGGAGTTTTAGACAGGAAAGTGTCCTGCTGCCGATACTTGGTTAAACAGATGTCTCCCTCCAGTGCACGTGCACACACAGCTGCTCCGTTGCAGAGGCTGCAAAGATATACAGTATATGTTAGTGTTACTGAGTTTAATTTCTGTTAATAACTGATTACAAATCAGCGTCTTTTACACGAGCGTAGCCAGGATTTTCCAAGGGGCTATTCCTTAAATGCAAAACTGGAACTGCATTATGCAACATATCTGGTGGTTCAGTGGTTAGTGCATTGAGTTTCTGTTCCAAGCCTTTTCTTGACGTGAGTTTGAATCCCACTCGAGACAACATATTTTACGTTCGTCTTTTATTTGAGAAAAAAAAGAAGGAGTTTGTGTTAACCACAGGCATAAACACAAACTCCTTCTTTTTTTTTCTCCAATAAAAGACGAACGTAAAATATGTTGTCCCGAGTGTGATTAGAACTCACGTCAAGAAAAGGTTTGGAACTAAAACTCAATGCACTAACCACTGGACCACCAGATATGTTGCATAATGTAGTTCCAGTTTTGCATTTAAGGAATAGCCCCTTGGAAAATCCTGGCTACGCTCGTGTAAAAGACGCTGATTTTAATCAGTTATTAACAGAAATTAAACTCAGTAACACTAACATATACTGTATATCTTTGCAGCCTCTGCAACGGAGCAGCTGTGTGTGTAACACAAACTCCTTCTTTTTTTTCTCCAATAAAAGACGAACGTAAAATATGTTGTCTCGAGTGGGATTCGAACTCACGTCAAGAAAGGGCTTGGAACTGAAACTCAATGCACTAACCACTGGACAACCAGATATGTTGCATAATATAGTTCCAGTTTTGTATTTAAGGAATAGCCCCTTGGAAAATCCTGGCTACGCTCGTGTAAAAGACGCTGATTTGTAATCAGTTATTAACAGAAATTAAACTCAGTAACACTAACATATACTGTATATCTTTGCAGCCTCTGCAACGGAGCAGCTGTGTGTGCACGTGCACTGGAGGGAGACATCTGTTTAACCAAGTATCGGCAGCAGGACACTTTCCTGTCTAAAACTCCGCCTGCTGCTAAAACAGCCAATCAGTGATTCAGTGGGCGTTGTGAAGCAGCCAATTGGAATTGCCAACTGAGATTGATTAATGTTACACTTTGAGCACGGTTGAGAGTGAAAATGAAAATGCAAATTGTTCTTAGTTTCCTCTGGAGCTCTGCTACAAAATGAGCAGTCTTGATTTAGAAAATGAAAATGATTTAATTTAAATTTTATTTATGAGACAAAAAAGGCAGCTTGACTTTGAAATTAAAAAGCATTTCTGCTATTTCATTTTAATTTTCAAAATTGACATTTCAAAATGAATTTTGGTCACTTTTTACTGGGACATGTTTTGAAAATTAAATGTTAAACGTTATTTTATTTATCTTTTTAATTAATTTACACAATGAGCAGTCTTGATTTAGAAAATGAAAATGATTTAATTTAAATTTTATTTATGAGACAAAAAAGGCAGCTTGACTTTGAAATGGAAAAGCATTTCTGCTATTTCATTTTAATTTTCAAAATTGACATTTCAAAATGAATTTTGGTCCCTTTTTACTAGGACATATTTTGAAAATTAAATGTTAAATGATATTTTATTTATCATTTTAATTAATTTACAAATTGAGCAGTCTCGAAGAAGAAAATGAAAATGCAGTTTGGATTATTCATTTTAAATTTTATTTATGAGTCAAAAAATGCTGCTTGACTTTGAAATGAAAAAGCATTTCTGCTAATCCATTTTAGTTTTAAATATGAGACATAACCGCTTCCATAGTGAGGAACCCCAAAGCGCTTTACAATACCAACCATCCACCCATTCATACACACATTCATACACCGGTAGTGGCAGACTGCCATGCAAGGTGCCATCCAGTCTTACCCAGAGACACAACGAAACATGGTGTGGGGAACCGGGATTCAACCCTCCAACCTTCCGATCGGGGGAGGACTGCCATTACCACTATGCCACGGCTGCCCCATTCATGTCTCATTAGGGACAGGGTGGCCGTGTGTGAGTGTTGCCCCTCTCCCCCCATTGACACGCTTTGCATAAAAAAGTTTTTTTTTTGAGTCGACACATAGGACACTATGTGTTTTCTGAGACTTTATTGCTATGCTTAAAGAACAATTTGTCTTTTTTACACACACATTTGAGTGATTTTTTGTGCACACATGATTTACACCAGAAACATGTGGCTTTTTAAACACAAAGTCTGGCTTTAAAAGTTTGGTCTCCCCTTTGTCCTCGTGGGTAGGAGCACCTGAAAAATAGCTAAGCAATCCTGCATCAGGCCGACTTCTGCTTTTGGTCCCTGTTCGCTGAGGAG
>JBBPBX010015300.1:0-14225 GCA_038048925.1 Garcialebias charrua | reverse complement strand
TTATTCATTTAGTTATTCTTTAGTATTCTGTAACAGTCCTGCTCTGTGCTTTAGTTTAACTATTCTCCATGTAACATGTTTTGGTTTAATCAGTTCTTCAGTCTTGCTCCTGTCCTGATCTGTACTCTTAGTTAATTACGCCCCAACTGTTATGTGTTCAGTTTAATTATGACTCGCCCTTTATATTCTGAGCTCTCCTGCATCTCAGGCAGGGAAGCATTAAGTGTAAATGCCTGCACCTTCACAGTCAGCTCCTAGTGCCTAGTTTCATGGTTTTCTAGCATCCTGGTTTCCTAGTGTCCTGGCATTCCAAGTATTCCCTCGAGTCGTGAGTAATTCTGCTTCCCTGTCAGCTTCCTATGTTTTGTTATTGCCTTTTTGTAATTAAATACTTTTTTTGCTGCACTCTTGGAGTCTTGCTTGCATTTGGGTCTCAACCAACACCCATTCGTGACAGCAGTGGCTGCTGGAGGCAGGCACCAGCTCCCCTGTGATCCGGAAAAGGAAGAGAGTGGATAAAGGAAATGGATGGATGAATATTTCATAGGAAAAAAAAGCATATCTTACTGAATGGTTTTTGAAACTACAGTATTTAAAAGCAAGTCTGATTAAAGTTGTATATTTTAGATAAAAGCAGGTTCAGGTATTTTTACTTAGCTAAATTAAACTGTAATTTGAATATTTAACCCCCCAAAAAGAAAAAAATGCTTTTATCTACTGCCATGTATTTTAGTTTATGAAAATTACAATAAGTTTAGTGGATTCAAACATGAGTAAAACTAGAATGACTACAGATCAAAGAGATGTCACAAAACCTATAAACATTTTAAACAAAGTTTTGCTTTCACTTACAGGAAACTAGTACGTTACACTTAGCTGCACCGACGGCATACTGCTTTAATTAAAAAGGGGATGTACTTTTAAAATAACAATTAACAAACAGATATCTTCATAAAGCTTTTATATTGGAATAATGAAGAAAAGACTCAAGGAATGTCAGTGAACACCAAGCTTGTTTTGTGAAATACCTCAGGATTGTCCTACTGTATCTCTTGGGTTACAGACGTTGTTTCACTTTAAAAAGATTGCCATTTGATGTCTAACAATGTTCAGTCAGGTCAGTCATCTGGACGTTTTTTTTTTTGTGCTGAGATGTTTCATCCATCATTCGACAGACTTCTTCAGTCTGGGGAACCACCAAACAAAACTGATTCTCCACCAACAGCCTACTCCAAAGTGAAAAATTAAAACAAAACAAAAAAACAGTTATGTTGGTGCTAAGATGGCCTCTGGGGCCCACCCTGTCCCTCGTCGACAATCATGCAAAAGTGGTTCAAAACACCAAAGTCCATGCTCAATAATCCATGTAGAAAATCCATCAAAGTTCATTCAGGTCATCTGGACGGTTTCTTTTTTGTGCTGAGACTTTTTGTTGGTCATCCAACAGACGTCTTCAGTCTGAGGAACCACCAAAAAATCTGCTTCTCCACCAACATCATACTCAAAAGTGAAAAAAAACAACTGTATTTTGAACCACTTTGACATGACTGTCGACGAAAGAGAGGGTGGGCCGCAGAGGAGAGGTGGCTCAGAGGCCATCTTAGCACCAAAAATAATGTTTTTTTCTTCCCATTTGGACTATGCTGTTGGGGGAGAACCAGTTTTGTTTGGTGGTTCTTCAGACTGAAGAAGTTCATTGGATGACAGACGAAAGGAGGAGAAAAGAAAAGAAAACGAGGAGCAACAGTTCTACTCAGTCTCTCCTGGATAACTGAACTTCTCACCCTATTTCCAAGTGAGAGTCCAGCTACCCTGTAGAGAAACCTCATTTCAACCCCTTATCTGCAATCTCATTGTTTCGTTCACTACCCAGAGCTCATGACCATAGGTGAAGGTAGGAATGTAGACCAACCGGTAAACAGAGAGCTTCACCTTACAGCTCAGCTCCCTCTTCACCACAACGGATCGGTACCAAGGGCGTAACTTTAGGTCTAACATTGGGGGGGTTATGCTCTCTACCTATTTATTTATC
Source organism: Garcialebias charrua (assembly GCA_038048925.1). NCBI lineage: Eukaryota > Metazoa > Chordata > Actinopteri > Cyprinodontiformes > Rivulidae > Garcialebias > Garcialebias charrua. The sequence goes on along the minus strand of JBBPBX010015300.1, from coordinate 12,193 downwards.
GAATAAATAACTTTTTTTATGATTCAGGATATTTTAGGGTTAAAATATATTGTAATGCTTTTACTGTGATTTACTTAACTTTCCTGTTTTCTCTGTATTTATTCTGCTCCTTTTTTGTTCCACATAGGTTCAACAAGTAAGAAAAAAACTCACTATTTTTCTGCATTTTTTTCAGCCATAACACATATTTTACATTTTTAAGATTTATTATATAACATACCTCAATTTCACAATTTTCAAAGAGTGTGTATTTACCTGGTTCACTACAGTTTAACTAGGAAAAATTACAACAAATGATTCAAATACAGCCATAATATGACAAGAGCAGAGTAAAACCCTGCATGTCATCTTCAGCAATTATGCTTAAATGTTCATACTGTATTGTGTAAATTGAAATCATATTAAAGTTACCTAAAAACAAGAGAGTTACAGCTGTGTATTTAACCAGTTCATTTCAACTGTGTTAAAGCACTTGCAAGACTAATGACAGTTTCAAGGCAATTACCGTAATACCCCCAAAACAGCCAAAAGGCGCACTTTGTTTTTTCTTTCAAACACCGTTTGAATTTTTCTGATAGCCCAAACCGTTGCAGAGTTACGGTAATGCAAAGTTAGCGTGTGGAAAACGTGTCGTCGGCTGCTGCTGGAGGGGGGAGGAGGAGGGGGAGGCTGAGAACCGAACGGCAGCTTTTACGCAGAGAGAGAGCAGTCCTGCTGAAACGCGCTCCTCCGCGCGCACCTCCAGTTAATCCGGGAGCTTGAAATGATGCCATTTTATTGGGGGGGTTATATTGACTGGATCCAATTATTGAGGGGGTTATAACCCCCCCTATCCCTCGTTTAAATTACGCCTATGATCGGTACAGAGTCTGCAATACTGCAGATGCTGCACCAATCCATCTGTCAATCTCATGCTCCATTCTTCCCTCACTCGTGAACAAAACCCCGAGATACTTGAACTCCTCCACTTGAGGCAGAACCTCTCCCTTGACTTGATGAGAGCAATCCACCCATTTCCGGTTGGGGACCATGGTTTCAGATTTGGAGGTGTTTACAGTGAACTGAACACATGCTGGAAAACTATGCATCATTAACGCTGCAGCTTTCCAGTTCGCTATCAGGTCAAAGGACTACAGTATTTTAAAGAACACTTTGACTGCTAGGCTCAGCTGACTAGGTTGATTTTGTCTCTGCACTTGCTACAGTTTGTCTTAAAGAGTTCATTCTGAAAATAAAAGCAGACAAGAAAAACAACGCATCATTAATTTTACAGAATATTTGCACAAATAAATTGGCCATCAGTATTTATCTCAACAGATCTACTACTTAAACAAACAATCTTCATTTAATGAACAATGTTACTTTCACGAGTCTAGATGAGTGTAAACATTCCTTCTACTAATTGAGTGTCTATGAATGGTACATGTACAGAAAACCATCGGGATAAAAACAAAATTAACTTTAAAGAGAGAAGTCTGAACAGTTCTGAAAGATAACTTTAGGTCATAGATCCTGAAAGTTGGGTCTTCTTTAAGCCAGTACCTGTAAGTAAGAAACTGGATTTGCTATGCACCACGCTTCATCCCGTGTGATCGTCTTCTCTGATTCTGTAGCTGGTTTCCTCTGCCACACATGGCCACATATCTAATTTCACATTACAAGAAGCAGCACAGAAATTCAATTTGTTTTTGTTTCCTTGCCATTTAGTGCTATTTCCATAGAATGAGAGTGGCTGACATCCAAAATCAATACTTGTTTCCAAACCCCCAAGACTAATGGGGTAGATAGCTAAAATCACAAGTTAATTGTTCAGCAATGTCCTTGAAAATGGTGTGTCAGTGCTTTTCTCTTACTGTCTTTCATCCATCTCCATTTCTTTGCATTGTACTCTTCACTGCTTCTTGATGTATGATTTAATGCAGAATTTATAATGATATGAAGTTGGAACTTTAGCAGTCATCCTCAACTGAGCCCAAACCAGGATTTGGGTATTCCAGTATTCATATTTCACAGCTACTGCACAACCATTTTTGAGTTTTGTGTCAAAATAAGCAATGTGATTTATAACTCTGCTTATAAACTTTCTCTTTGTTAGCAACATGTTCACTGTAATATTTTTAAGCCTTGTTTTGTTAGCCTCTTTGTGTATCAGACTGTAATACTGCAGACTCCAAAATGTCAGGTATTGAAAAAATATGGTCTAACCAGTGCTTTAAGTGGAAAAAAATAAGTGCCGGTACCCTCCCTAATGTCATAATAATATGCATACCTGCAAACTCAGAAGGGATGAAAAAGGTGACAAACGTTGCGCCAACCCCCCCCCGAAAGATTTTGTAATTTTTTAACATGCTTCAAGTAAAAGTCATTTACTAACCTAATTTAATGAGGACATAAATAGGAAAGATTGTGTCAACCAAAAAATTAACAACCAACAACAGCAGCAAGTCAAATACAGCAGAACATTTTGCTAACAATGCGCTGCTCCGAGTCAACAGATGCATTTAAAAACTTAAGACTTATCTCTTCAGACAGGCTTTTGGTTAATTTTGTACATTGATTTTAGAGTTTGTTATGTTTTACCTTTTTGTATAGTACTTCTGTGATTTTATGATTTTATTTTTCCTTTTGTAAAGCACTATGTGACTCTCATGTCTGTGAAATGTGCTATATAAATAAAACTTACTTACAGTAAAAACTCGTTTCTTAAATATGCTGGTGAAGATGTTTTGCCAGAAATTTTGAATAAAGTAGATGCCATTTCCTGCATTCTTGTGTATTTTAACAAGTTGTTAAACATCTATGTTTACCTACATGTTAACATGATTCACTAACTATTTTAGAGACATCTAACAAAATAAAGTCAGGTCCTGTGGACATTTAAAAAAATTGTTGAAATTATTATTGATCATGAATCAGGATATTTTAGAGACACCTCATTCAACTAGTTCATATAGACATCATCCTGTTTTTAAACTCACTCCTGTAGCTAAGATAATTAAATTAATGTGATACTTTATCACAGTGGCTTTAGGGGTGCAATTGACTGTTATTTTGTTAATTTTTATTTAGTTTTATTTGTAACACAACATGCCATTTTACTAAACAATGGTTACACTCCACTGCATGTATCAAAATATTAACTTTACCCACACGTTGGAGGAGTTACTTCCGCTTCCCTCACGCTCTGTCGCGCTGCAGAGTTTGTTTTTGTTTTTTTACAGAGTTCGCTGTCGTCTCCTCCCCCTGTCTATCCTGAGGTTGTGATTGGCCAAATGACGCGCTCCACCAAAGATGTTTTATTATCGTGAAGATGCATTACTCTTTCTTGAAATCCAGTCGGGGGAAATGATGCATTCTACTGTAATCTGCCACAGGTCTTTCAAGTGGAGAAGACGAAAATAAGTTCCGGAACGCACCTTACGCTTAAAAAAAGTCCCGGTACTCTCAGGGTTAAATTTTAGAAGTGGCGGAACTGGGTACCGGTGAGTTCCGGCCCACTTAAAGCACTGGGTCTAACCCATTTTTAAGTTGGATTATTCCCCCCATCCCCCTCTCTTCTACAATGGCAGCTGACAAAATCTTCAGTAGCTTGTTGCTGACGACCATGTGGCTGCAGTACAGGCTCGTTCTTCAACTTCTTCTCCCACCCGCTGCTGTCCAGCAATGCAGCAGCAGCTGCTACAACATCTCCACCATTCTCTGCACCAACATTGTGTACAGCCAGATCACTGTGAGGAACCTCCTGGGCTACATGAACAGGGTCAAAGCTGGGCTCGAGGTGAACCAATTCTACAGGCTAGTGAGCATCCATTGCTCTTCATTTATGTGCTCTATGTGCCCCCTGATGTACATGGTTGTGGAGCAGACATCCATTCTGGACATTCTGGATGGTCAAACCATGTTGGTGCATCTGAACTTGTGAAATGAACATCTGAACTTGCACACAGTGAAATACTAAATACTAGGGATGCACCGATCCACATTTTCTTACTTACGATCCGATCTTGATACTTAAATCTGGATATCGGTCGATACCGATCCACTTCCGATATCATCATTACCATTGACTTTATATGAACTGTAATAATCTCCTCTCAAGTACAATGTGTACACATATATGCATGCATGTCCAAAATGGCAACTTGAGGTACCGTGTTTTATTAATGTTAGATACGTTTCAAAGTTGCGATTAAATTCTGCTAACACAAAACGTGTTTTTTTTATTCCTAGCTTCAAAATGGATATTAAAGTGATTAATTTAAGTGATTGTTTGTTTAAAGTTATTTTGTATTCTTTTAAATAATGGGATGATATAAGCTATTTTTCTTCTTTCTGCACTCTTTTCATTCAATGTTTTCTTTCTGATGAATTTGTTTTATTTTGTCTCTTTTAAACAAATGAATAAATTAATAAAATAAAAATATTAAATATCTTTAGTTCATGGCATAAACCAGCACAGACATGTTCCTGTTTTTAGTATTTTACATCACTTTATAATGTAGCTGTTTATGTTTCATTTTTTTAAATACAGTTTTCTTGAAATTTTTAATTAATATGCTTTTTTATGATTGTCTACTGTTGTACTCGTAAATATCTCCTGGAGGGTAAACTATATCTTGGACTGCGGTCAAGTTAGTTTTACATTGGACAGTCGAGCGCCGTGACTTCAGCGGGATGCCATTCTTGCTGAACCAAAACACAGGCATCCCGACCAAGCCAGCTGCGTCTCCGTCTCGGAGGAGGGACAGGCAGAGAGCGGCTGACCAAAATCAGAGCGCCTGCCCTGGATTGAACAAGAAAAACACACCGCTGAAGCCACTGAGCTCAAATGTTTACCAAGAAGTTTCTAAACTTCATCGTAAGAAATCCTTCATTTTCTATAATTACGCAAGTGGTGTCCCTCTGAAGCCATGGAGCTCGACTGTCCAGCGTAAAACTAACTTGACCGTGGTTTTATGTGGTGCTATGGCTCTGCAGACATTGCACGTTGCTGTCTTGTGGTGTTTAGTGTAAAATACTTCCATACAGCGGACATGTTATGATGAAAAGTTGGCTAGCTGTTAGCTAAGATGCTACTCACTCAGTCCTCACGCTATAGCTAGCTGCAAACTATGAAATGGATTTCCTGAATGTGAGGTGGGTCTTGTTACTCTGAGTTTGTGAGACACGCCTCCGTTCAGGAAATCCATTCCATAGCTTGAAGCCAACGTGCATCATGGATGAGAAAGTATCGGCAGGTTGGATCGAAAATCCGATACGTAAATTATGCTGGTATTGTAGGCCAATACCGGATAGGATCTGCCCCATCCTTACTAAATACAATAATTTATTTGCTTTGATTTTTCTATTGACATTACCAAATGTTTGAAACCCCATAAAGAAATCAAGGTGGACAACTTCAGTTCCTGTTGCAAAGTGTTCCTAGTTGCAAGAGCAGCATAGGAAAAGGCCTTTTTGCCAAGTTCGATCCACACTGAGGGAACGCTCCAGGTAATGATGGCCTGAGAGTGCACACTGTAACTGCACTGACGACGTGACATGTGGGAAGAGATATAAGAAGGTAGTAGACCAAGGAGGGATTTATAGATGAAGATGATCCAAAGTGAGAGCCTACGTGTAGACAATGATGACCGATTTTCCAAGGAGTACAAGGTGCAGTGATGGGTATGGTAGTTACAACCAGTTATGAATCAGCATGCCATGGTAGACAGTATCCAAATCTGCAAGTAGCTGGCAGGGGGATTCATGTAAATAATGTCATCATAGTCAATGATCTATAGGAAGGTAGCAGTCGCAAGATGTTTCCTGGCATTCAGAGTTAAACAAGATCTGTTTTGGAAAAAGAAACCCAATTTTAATTTCAGTTTCTTTATCAAGTTTTCCAAATGTAGTTTAAAAGAGAGATGTGCATCAACCAAAATTCCCACGTATTTGTAAGTATCAAAAAATTCAAAAGGAACACCATGGATGAGATAGGAGGAAAAGTTGCTGGCACAGACTTTCTGTTGGAAAAACAATATCCCTTTGGCTTTGTCAGCATTTAGCATCAGTTTGAGATGGAATAAGTCAGACTCAATGATGCCAAATGCAGACTGTAGAAGCCAGAAAACCTTGGAAACTGTTTTAGCTCGGCAATAAACAATAGCGTTATCATAGAGATGCAAGGATGTGACAGGAATGTTTAAACCTACCTACCTTAATTTTAGGCCTATAAGTCACAGGTTTTTTAACCTAATTTGCATGTCTTGCGACTTATGCGGCGAAGCAACATATTTATGGATTCCTCCCCATATTTTTAGACCAATTTTTGGCTGAGATATGACTGTTTCTATTCATTCTGACGGAAAAAATTCAGCAGTACCACTTTTGGCCGCTAGGGGCGCAGTACCACTTTCGGCTGCTAGAGTCCACCGAGCGTTCCCAGCTCATGTGTCCGACAGCAGCCTCCTCTGCTCGGACTCACTCTGTCGCAGCATGGCCTCCTGTTCTCTGGAGGTCTGAACTACTGTTAGCTCAGTGTTTGACTGTTAGCAAAATAGCTCATGAACCACAGGATGAAACTTACAGAAAGTAATCACTGGATGGACATTTACAACCTGTTAGCTGCAGGAGATGTTTGAGCTAAAAATCGATGTTGTAGTAGCTGTGGTAGCTGTTACCTCAGGAGTTGGCAGAACTCTTCACCAGCGACACAGAGGATGAAGAATTCAACAAGTTTGAATAAAAATAAATAAATAAATAAATGTTTCTGTCATCATTATGGGCGGGTGAGCGTGTAGTAATTTTAATGCGTGGGTGACATGATTTTTGAACTTTGCATAAAATTGCTCAAAATATATATCTTGTACCATTCAACTATGTTTGTTTTTGTAAACAAAATGATAAATCAATTTAATTTTGCTTTAAAAGTGATTTTAAACTTTGCGCCGTGTTTATTCACAGGAAATCCGATTACACGCGAATGCAACATCTGTGACGTAGTATTGGGCAGTGGGCTCTGGTATTAGGTACGTCTCTTTAAAAGCGGACAATTTAAAACCCGACAAATTTAGCAATCTAAGTCAAGATTTCAGCTATTTGTTTTCAGTTTGGGAAGCCGAAAATAGTTCGGGTGATGGAACAAGAAACAGCAGGATCTAATTTAGGACTGCAGCCATATGAGACTTACCGTCAGGTAGAGCAAAGAGGGGCTCCGAGGGGTGCAGCTTTTTTGCAGTCTTGATGAAGTGTTTCATCTTTTGGGGAAGTGAAAAGGCTCACTTGTTCACTGATAATATTAGAACACCCAAATGCGACACAACATGACGGCATTTTTCAAGTAAAAAAAAAAACATGATCTGAAGGCGAGCTGCAGACAGACGAGACGCAGACTGCCTCTGCCCGATTTTACGTCACAGATGTTGCATTCGCGTGTAATCGGATTTCCTGTGAATAAACACGGCGCAAAGTTTAAAATAACTTTTAAATCAAAATTAATTTGATTTATCATTTTGTTTGCAAAAACGAACATAGTTGAATGATACAAGATATATATTTTGAGCAATTCTATGCATAGTAAAAAAAATCATGTCAGTGACGCTTTTAAAGCCGCTTTATTTTGTCGGCTTCATTTTGCCATGTTTTAACCGTCAAAGTGCATTTATTAAGAAAAGTTCAGCCGAGACACACTTTTACTATAGTGTCAGCAAACAAATATATATTTTAGGTGTTTATCTTGTTAAATTTTAAAGAGATTAAGGTTTTTCGCACGTTTGAAAGACCCGACAAGCGAAACTATTTAAATTCAGCGGATTTGACCATTCTGTTAATTTATTAAGGAAAAGTTCAGCTGAGACACATCTTTGCTATAATTTTCAGCAAACAAATATATTTTTTTAGGTGTTTATTGTTGTGTTCAGAAATCACAGTGTTTAATGTGTTTGTTGGGTCTGTAATGGTGTGCTCTGTTTGTTACGACATGTTACTGTGCCTTTAAGAGATGCTTTATGGCATGGGGTAAATGTGTGTGTGTGGGGGGTTTTGAGCTCAGTAAAGTTTGGTGCATCGAAGTGACACGGTGTGGTTATTGAGTTCCCGCGGACGTTACATTTATCTTGTTAAATCTTAAAGAAATTCAGTATTCCCACCCCTGCGGGTGCACATTTTGCACGTAGCAAAACAATTTTTTTAATCCAGCTGATTTGACAATTACGTTCATTTATTAAGGAAAAGTTTAGCTAAAACACATCTTTCCTATAATTTTCAGCAAACAAATAATTGTTTTTACCAGTAAGCGTTAATCTTGTTAAAGTCCTTCCGTGCACGCTCCTGTGGCCATTTCGCAACCAATCCATTTATGGCAAAACACCGGCCCACATTTCCGGGTTGTCAGCGGTGACGCGTAACATACGCCACACATCAGCGGTGACGCATAATACTTTGTAGATGCAACGTATACGGCGGTGCGTCATGTTTATGGATTTTTACACTTTATTGGACATAATTGGACTGATGCGACATATACGGCGGTGCGAGTTTTAAAGCGGCAAGTACGGTACATTATTTATAGCAAGTGTGCCCAACCAGTCGCTCGCGGGCGACCGGTCGCCCGCCAGCTGGTTCCCAGTTGCCCGCGAAGCTCAACCTTGCTCTAACAGCTGACGAGCCGGCTCTCAGCTGTTAACAAGGTGAAATGTCCGCTGCTAAGCTTCATTCTAACTCCGGCAGAAGTGGTGGCGGTGACATTTCCGCTGCTCAGCTTCATTCTAACTCCGGCAGAAGGGGTGGAGGGAGGAATGACTATATGCCAATGCGCAGCAACGCTTTCCTCAGCCCTCCCCATCTTGTATGCTCACAGACACAGTCTCGCGAGTTTTGGGTGCGGTGACTGACGAGACTTTAGGTTCAGCAGTGAGAGCGCTGTGGAGTGAATGTCAGTACGCAGAAAACATGGAAGGAAAACTAGCGAACAAGCAAACGAAAACTTACTATTTTCACACAGAATGGGAGGAGGATTATTTTTTTGTTTATTCTAATTCAAAGTCTATTTGCCTCATCTGTAATTCGAGCGTTGCCTTGCCCAAAAAGTGCAACTTGGAGCGGCATTTCAAGACGATGCACAAACGTTTTGATGCAGATTTCCCTCCTAAAAGTTCTTTACGGACTCACAAAGTGCGGGAGCTAAAACACAAGCTTGCAGCACAGCAATCGATCTTCACTCGGCCCAGCACGAAAGGTAAGGCAGCTACAATCGCCTCCTACCGTGTTAGCCGCATCCTGGCTCAACATAAGAAGTCTTTCAGTGATGGAGAAGTTATGAAAGAAGCGTTTATTGAGGCTGCAGATGCACTTTTTCACGATTTTAAAAATAAAAGTGAGATCGTAGCTGCTATTAAAGACATGCAGTTGTCCAGACAAACAGTGACACGACGATGTGAGGGAATGGCTGTTGATGTGGAGGAGCAGCTAAAAAAGAACGTGCAACAATGTGAGTGTTTCTCTCTTCAGTTTGATGAGTCAACAGACATGGTGGACACAGCACAGCTGTGTGTTTTTATCAGAATGGCCTTTGCAGACATGAGTGCAAAAGAGGAGCTGCCTAGTTTTGATATTTAGGTTTTATTGAGATTTGAAATTGTTGGAGATTTGTAAATCTGCACCTTTGTAACTTTTTGTAAATAGTTAGTGTGTTAATGAGGGAGTTTTATATTGTTCAGTTCAGTTGTTTATTCGTTTCTTTAAAAAATATGGTGTGCTTTTCAAATATTGTGTTCTTTTACTTTGATAAAATACTTTAATTAAATAAAACTAGCAACACATTACGTTCTGTTTTATTTACTTTAAAGAAGTGAGGAGTAGAGAGATGAAAAATTATGTTTTTTGATACTGAGACTGGACGAGTAGCCCTCGGCAAACTGCCAACTTCAAAAGTAGCCCTTGGTTCAAAAAAGGTTGGGCACCCCTGATTTATAGAGTGGGACCTAAAACTGAGCCTTGTGGCACACCATTGGTGACTGTTAGGTATCTAGATGAAGTACCATTATGTCAAACACATCGCCTCTGATCTGAGAGATAGTTTGAGAACCAGCCAGTAGTGTGATATGAGAAGCCAATATCTGAGAGCTTGTGGCATAAGATGCCATGATCTACAGTATCAAAGGCGTTGGACAGGTCTAAGTAAAGTGCAACACAGTAATCCTTAGCATCCAAAGCTTCAAAAACATATTTAAAAAACCTTTAGCAAAGCAATCATATGCTATGTTGTTTCCTGAAGCCAGATTGGTGGGAAGATAAAATAGTAAGAGTCCAAATACTTCTTGACTTAAATATGTATCAGTTTTTCTCTAATTTTAGCTAAAATACAGAGTTTGGAGATTGGTCGATAATTGTTCAAAAATAGTGGAGTCTCCTCACTTCAATAATGGCAGCACAAAAGCTGTGTTCCAAGCATCTGGGACAGTATTATGTTGTATAGACAGATTGAAAATGTAAGAGACCGGTTCTGCTATAATTTGTGCAGCTAGACTTAACAAGTAAGGAGGGAGGTTCCTCATTGAGAGAATCTCAAGTCTTGCTCCAAGAATGGCAAATTGCAGAATTGAGGAACTTATGCCGGGTACCCACCCAAATTGTCAGAACGCTCCTGCCACCCCCTTTTGGCCGCTTGTCACGGTCACACTGGGAGACAATGAGACGCGTCTGATGACGCGCACTGGGGGGAGGCAGAGGAGGGAGTCTAGCTCGTTTTCCAGGAAGTTGTTGTGTTTTCATGCTGCTGGCAGATAAAATCAGCAGCACGTAACCCCTGTTCCTACTGGAGTGGGTTTTCTACGAGCCGAACTGCAGCTCCGACAGTCTTTGTTGAGATTAAAATGTTTTTTTATGTTTGGGGTGATCGTACGCTGGAGCGGACAGCAGCAACTGTAAAAATGTCAAGTTTCTTACCGGAGTCTGGTACCAATTCATGGAGGCTCGATGGGGTGAGTTTAAAAAGTCCAAAAAAGTCCCGTTGTCGTTGTGTAATCACATAGCAGAGGCTCTCCCGATTGGTTGTTGCGATACGTCGAGCAACGTCGAGCCGCAAAATATCAACTTTTCGATCCGACGCTGCTCAACGCGTAGGTTGCTTCGGACGCGCTCGTGCGCGGAAAGGAACTGTCGCGTGCCGCTGCGCCGCTTCAAACACTCAAAACGCACCGCTTCACGATACGCCGCGCCTCGACGCGTCTCCACATAGACTTTGCATGTAAACCAGCCGCTTCCGCCGCCCGACACGGGTCCAGTGGGTACCCGGCATAACAGAAAAGCACAGAAGATAAGGGGACACTACTGAGGGAGAAACAACAAACACAAGGGAGAGAACAAGGATCGAGTGAGGGTGGGCAGGGCAGGGAACTGAACTGACGACAGGTAAAACACAAATAACAGAACTCGAACATAAAGATCTTAAAAAACAGAAGATAAAATAATGATCATAATATGAATAACTCTAAAAATAAACTAAAAAAACTCCTAATAAGTAACCAAAACACACCAATCATGACATCTGCAATAAAAATTATATTGTTGTACATGACTGTGCTCCCACCCACTAGAACAACAACTGTCAAACTTGCAGACACCACCACTGTGGTGGGCCTTATCTCTGGAGGGGACAAGACATCCTGCAGAGGAGCAGCTGACAGTGTGGTGCAAAGACACTGGATGATCATTGCCCTCTCATGCAAAGCTTCTGCTGTCTCGGGAAAGCCACACATATTTTAAAAGACTCCTCGCACCCAGGTCACATCGTGTTACACCCAGTGCCATCAGGCAGGAGGTACAGGTGCATTCAAATATGGACAAATAGACTAAAAAAACTGCTTTTATTCCACAGCTATCAGGCATTGAATGCCACACAGCACCTACAGCATTATGTGGCAAAAACAATGTGCAGATGTAGAAATGCCATATGCGATAACTTTTATGTGCAATAGTGTGTTGTGCTATATGACTGTTTTTTTTAATCTTGCCAATTTGTAAATATATATTTTTTTACCCTTTTTTTATTCTTTCATCCTTTTTCACATAATATCCTTTATATATATTTGACACCGTTAGGGAACACTTAATTTTGTTGTACATGTTACAATGACAACAAATATTCAGATTTAGATTCTCTGACTTTACAGTGTACTGAAGTTCAGTGAGAGATCAGCTGTTTTTTTTTTGTTTT
>JBBPBX010015299.1:28228-38937 GCA_038048925.1 Garcialebias charrua | reverse complement strand
AAATTCAATTTATAACGCACTTTTCATTACTGAAAATCTCAAAGTGCTACACATATATTGAATGCTACACACATTCATAAACCGGTGGCGGCAGACTACCATGCAAGGTGCTTTCCAGTCCTACCGGGAGCAACTCAGGGTTTATATATATATAAAGGTGTTTTAAACCCATCCCACACCCTTGCAATATTCTTAACAATGGTTCTAAACTCTAAAGCTCTAAAAGAGCACAGCATGTCATGATTTCAGCTCCCTGCCTCTGCTGCTCTCGGCCATTTGCAAGCATTCTTGGCCACGCCCACTTCTCCTCTCTACACAGTGAACAGTTGATCAGCTGCAGCAGGAAGTTTATCCTGCAGTAAGGGCTGCACAAATGTGCAGCAGGTGCTAAATAATTTAAAATACTGTATTTCATTTAAATAAATAAAAATCCATGCCGATCGTGTGACTCAAACATCATTCAGCCAACTGAGTGTCATGTCCAATCTTATTTTGAAAAACCACGATAGAGCGAGTCCGCGATAAACAAACCGTGAAGTAGCGAGGGACTACTGTAGTCGAATAGACATTTCATATACTATAAGATGCTGCTCAATGCTGTAATGGTCTTTTATCTTGGTTTAAATATAATTAATAAAGAAAAAACAACATTTTAAGACACTTATTTATAGATGCTTCTTAGGATTTTAGAACAAATTCACACAGACTTTGTGTAAAAGTGCAAATGCACAGATGAACAGTGGCAGATGAAATCGCTCACACACCTTAATATGAAACTCCAAGTTTTCATCCATGGCAAATATGTGTTCAAAAATGTCCTGGGCGATCCGAGGAATGATTCCCATCGCCTGTGGATCATGAAGTCTCCCCTGTAAAAGGAATGAGTCAAAAATAAGTATAAATCTTGAATGAACCTTGGAATAAATCTTGAGCCTCGGGCAAACTGAGCAAAAAGGAAGGTTTAAAACCAGAGAACAAGGTAGATTCAGACATGAGACGACCAGAGTTAAAAATGATGTTAGTTCCCACACATGGCTGTAAAAGATTAAAAAATGATGGAAATGGATTTACAGCCATTGTGGGTGGAGGAGGATTACAAAAATAAAAAAGGACTGTGGTTGTATGGAAGTGTACAACAACAGAAGGTCTTCCTTTTGAATTATTTAACAGTACTATACCTCCATAGTGTGTGTTTTTCCTGAAGAAGTCTGCCCGTAGGCAAAGATAGTCCCATTGTAACCCCCAAGCACATCTAACATAAGAAGAAAGAGGAAAACATATGTTAGATGGGGGAATTAGGGAAATTTACCTGATAATGAAAAAATGGCATCTTAAGTGTCTGCATTACTGACATCAGCGGTGTAAACAAGACGTGCAGAGAGACAAATGTCTTTCACTTTTGATACAAATTGAGCCTCATAAAAACTGTGCACTGCGGAGTGTATGGTACTGAAGCGTGAGTGGGTGGTGAAATACCTGTTGTGACTGTGCACAATAAACAACAACTACCTGAAGCTTTTAGCATCACCGGGAGCCACTCACCGGGGCTTCAATCAGCTACAAATAGATTATTCTCGCCATTCATTTGGAGCCACAGGACAAACAACAATGTGTCGCCAGTTGCCGTAATAAAGAAGCACATTGTCGAACGTCATAACGCCGACAAAGACCCATAAATCCAGCAGTGGTGGCATGTAACTAAGTACAAATACTTTGTTACTGTACTTAAGTACATTTTTCATGTATCTGTACTTTACTTAAGTAGAAATAAATGTGGGTACTTTTCCTTTTACTCCACTACATTTTACATGAAGTATCTGTACTTTCTACTACACTACATTTCTATAATGTGTTGAGTTACAAGTTGCATTCACGTTGCAGCTTTTTGATTTGTCATTAGTTTGAAAGTGACAAATGTTGAGAGGGGAGTTGGACCATTGAATCACTACAAAGTGAGCAGGTAACATTAGAGCTGCCTTCAAGAAGGGCTGGACCAGTGATGTATATTCTAGTACAGTACAGTATATACGTCATTGAGCTGGGAGCACCCACAGCACCACTAACACCCAAAATGGATTCCACCGCAGAGATTCAGCCAGAAGATACACAACACCCATGACCTTATTGAAAGACTATTTAAAGACTATTTAAATATTATTGAAATACTGTTCAGTACAGCAGGACAGATGATCTCTCCCAAAAGAGCCAGACTGGACTCAAAAAACTTTGAAAACCAACTTCTTCTGAACTTGAACAATAAATTCTTGCTGCAATATTAAAATGTGTCAGTTCATGATGTTAGGAGACAAGAGATGTCTCCAAATGGCTCGACACTCAGGTCCAAGTTTTGAAAATGGTGTCAGGAAGTTAAAATATTGTTCAGTATTGACCCATTACAAGGCTGACTACTAGACATTATTTTAACTCCAGTTGAAGACAAATTGCAGTTGAAATGATCAGAGCGTGTTCCTTTGTTAGGTCTAATGCTCCTTTTTTCAGGCAGACAACTTTTACTTCAATGTGTTTACTGCAGTTAAAAAGACACATCGGTTTTACTTTGTGTTAAATAAAAACTTTCAAAGGTAAAATCATTCCTTATTATTCTTATTCTGCTTGATGACATTTAACTCTACATGTCATCCCTGAAATTCTGACGCACAGAATCACAAATCCAAGTGGGAACTGTGTCACAGATTAAACACAATAAAAACATGTATCATCTGCAGCATTGTTCATTAAAATGACTCAACACTATTAATACTGTATTACAGAAAATATACATACAGTAGGCCCACTTGATACTAGACCATTGCATTAGTTAATACATTCAGCAAGTACTTTTGCTTTAATACTTTAAGTATTTTTAAAAGCAAGTACTTATTTACTTTTACTTAAGTACAGTGTTTGAGTACTTTCTCCACCACTGAAAACCAGGCAGTAAAAGCCAAACGGCCAAAGAAAAGCATCATGCTGAGAGGCTGGCAGACACAGGTGAGCTGACCATGAACAAATCAGAAAACCTCTCAGCTGGAACTGAGCAGAACCCCGTTTCCCTCCCCGTCTTCCCCGGATGCCCGGCGAATATCACAGCTCTCTGCTCAGCAGCTTGTCTTGTTCTGCTTTCACACGAGTCGGATTGAGACCAAAACAATGTGATGGAGGGGGGGAAGAGTCAAAGGATGAAACGTGATCTCTCAGGATGCAGAGGCAGCAGAAGATAGATGGCTATAACAAAAGATAGCAAACTGAGAGAAGCAAGTGTGACCACCCAAAAAAACAGATTAAAAAAAGAGACAGACATCCAGAAAGACTATAAACAAGAGAAATGTCTTCTAAAACTTGGTATCTCTGATGTCGCTCCCCTTGCTTTTTTCCTCCTGACAACTCTCCAAACTCAGTCTTCACTCAGTGACTACACTTTGAACTTCTACAACCTCGTGCTTTTAGCCTGTCGTGTCTTTTGATTTGATCTTCCCTCAGCCTACATGGCAAACTCACAGCTCGTGGCCGATCTTTCTCATGCTCTATCTGGAAATAGTTCAATGAAGTTCAATGCTTTGAAGAAAAACAAGATCCTAACAAGAAAGAAATGAGGTGTACAAAGAAAGGAGATGTTAAAAAAATAAAAACTTTTCAGCTTCAGGGTGCTGGTTCGATTTGAACCAAAGCCTTCTGGTGACTGCACCACAGGCTGAAAAAATATTCTGCAAGTTGAATTTTCAGGGATTCATTTAATTGTTGAACAAACATAATGCTTTCAATGAACACAAAATGTTAATAAAGCCTGATGATCAGATTCAATGTGCTATTATTTTTAATTTAATCAAGAAACAGTTATTTCCATAGGTTACGGTTTAATTTACAATGTTAAATTACATTTTTAAAATGATCTTCAGACATTCAGAAAGCCTATAAACAACACCTGCTGTAATTAGTTCCTTTTCACTTTTAAAAGAAACACAAAGTGACAATAAGGCAAGGGCTTGGGTCATTAAAAAACAAGCAGTGACCAGTTTAGTTCCTGTTTATCAATAACTACTTGTGTCATTTTGTCAGCTTTTTAAAAAAAATCTTGTTTCGGTCAGCATGGTGCTGCAACAGCTTCCTAAATGCTGCTCAAAGAGGTGTATTATCGTGGGGAAAAATCCAATAGCTACAAGCTAAAATAGGCAAAACCATGGCTAAAAGCTAACATCTGTAAAACGGTTGCTAAAAACTTCATTAGCAAACTGCAGCTAAATGTTAAAAAATATGCAGTAGCTACAAACAAGGGGAGATAAAAAGACAAAAGACAAGACGAATACTGTATGCTGAAATGGATTTCAGGGAACAATGTTTTGGAGGAACTGAAAATACCTCAATGTATTATTTTCAGATTTTTAAAAAAATAAATTGTAATAAAATGTTGTAAATAATCAAGGAATCAAGGAATCAAGGAATCAAGGAGTTTTATTAACATTGCATCAATTTTCACCGATTACAACGTAAGTATGTAGTTGCAGGCATCCAGAAGAGAAATGAGTGCAAAAGCTGCAGCAAAACAAAGCACATTACATGTTTTATCAACACACGATATGTTTTATCAACACACGACATGTTTATTCAACACATTGATATGCTCTTAGCGCGGCCAGGCCCAATCTGTCTCCAGATGAAGGTCAAAAGCAGGAAAAACAGGCAGAAACACTGGGATTCACAGCATTGATATTAAAAAAAGATGAATCACATTTTGTCTTCAAGACACCGCGTGATTCAGTAAAAACCATATCAGAGCACATTTAGGTACAATAACAAAGGAAATACGGCAGGCAAGGAGATTGGGTCTATGATTAATTTCAGACAAACACAAAGTTCAGCAGGTGTGCAGCTGGGTGTTATCTGAAGCTTCACAGAAATCTCTGGGGAGGGGGAGGGGGGGGGCTCTTCAGCTCCTCACTCTGGGAGAATGGATTCCCACAGCCCGCTTTTCAAGGACATGTGCAGAAGCCAGATAATGTTCTTGTTTGTTATCCAAATAGACCACAGTGTTCTTTTCCACTGCCGCCTCCAAGTCTGTGGGTGCTGTTTCATGGCCGAAAGAAATCCAAATATGTGGTTCTGCTCTGCCCCGCTTTCATGAGCTTCCACCTGTCCCTTGATCGATCCTGGGTGGCTGCAAACAAGTCCCAAAACGGACAGCAGGTGCACGGTGGTCCACCACTGCACCAATCGTGCGATTGAGCTCATACAGCAGCTGGGATGAGGAGCCCACGGCCCGGTTCAGAGAATTTTGCTGATCAGGCAGTCCCGACAGCGCTCTGATAGCCGCCGAAGCCTCCCTCAGCTTCCGATAACAAACAACTCCGGTTACGCCAAAAAACAGAGCAGTTGCTACCAATAATCCAATAATCCACAAATCCTCCACGTCTTCGACACTCAGAACGGACAGACACATGGGCTGCCACTGACCCCACGAGTCCAGCACGTATCCAGCCGCGTGTGTGTCGGAGGGACAGACAGCTTCTCCTGACACGGTCCGCTTCGTGGAAAAAATCTTATCCATTGAAGAAACAGCCCAATTGATTAATTCCATATTGGTTCGAGTGAGCGCTGAAGGGTCGCAGACGAGACGAAAAGCAAGCAGGGAGTAGGAAAAACTTAGGGAGGGAAGAGCAGAAAGATATGCGACCTGCCTTGCCGAGTGCCGGAAGAAGAAATAATAAATGGTTTGTATCTAGCCTGGCCCTCGCCTTCCTGCACAGCTCCGCTCAATTCTCATTTCCCTTCACTGCACAGTCTGGGACTTCTCCCATCCACAACCATTTCTCCGGTAGATTTTTGTTCGGACCAATCAGAGAGCAGAAGGCGGAGTTTTGAACGACGTCGACTGACGTCGTCATTCAAAATGGCTGCCGCCACGAAGGAATTTTCAATAAAACAAGGTAAAAAACTATTATTTCTCTGCTGAGAAAAAATATATTTCATAGCTGACGTTATATCAGAAGTGTTCCTGAGCAATCAGAGAGCAGAAGGCGGAGTTTTGAACGATGTCGACTGACGTCGTCATTCAAAATGGCTGCCGCCACGAACGAATTTTCATCAAAACAAGGTAAAAAACTATTATTTCTCTGCTGAGAAAAAATATATTTCATAGCTGACGTTATATCAGAAGTGTTCCTGAGCTTAACAGTTCCTAAATCAATTCACGAAATGGTCAAATCTGCTGGATATTAAATAGTTTCGGTTTGATATTTTCCAAACAGCCTCGGGTGCGCTACGAAAATAAATGATAAAAAATCGAATTTTATCTCAAATGTTTCATCTAGGCCAACAGTCAGTAAATTAAAGACATATAATTACACACTGGTGGCAGAAAAAATATCCACCGAGTGGTTTCTGAGCAATTTATCTGATAGCCTGGACCTCGCCAGGCTAAACTAACAAAACTCTGCCTCCTGTTCTCTGATTGGTCCATTCAAAAATCTCCAGGAGAAATCGTTGTCTATGGCAGAGATGCCAGACCCTAGTCCAAAGCGAAGTGAAGGATAAGGGTCTGGTTTAAACCAGGCTAGTTTGTATCTAATGTCCAGCAATTTGTTTCAGCTGTGGCTGTGTATAAGCGCTTTATAAATAAAGCTGATGATGATGATGACGATGATGATGATGATGATGATGATGATGATGATGATGATGATGATGATGATGATGGTGTGATGCTGAGTCAGCATTCACACCATCAGGACTGTTGTGATGATTCCACTCATGAACGTAGTTTGATGTTGTTTGTTTCAGTTTTGGCTGTGTGCGTGCATGTATGCGTGCACACTTTTTTGTTTCAGTGTGCACTGGTCCCCATAAGATAAGATAAGATAAGATAAGATAAGATAAGATAAAAGGTAGAACTTTACTGATCCCGCAGGAATTATACAATACAACTTGTATTCAGTACAAGTAGTCCAATTGTATTGTACAATACAATTGTATTCAATACAACACAGTACTTGAATTGTATTCAGTACAATTCCAGTACAATTCAGTACAAATTTCAGTACAAGGATAAGTCTGGTTGTGGGGGGGGTTAGGTTTAGGACTAAGTTGTGAATTGCAGATGAGTGAGGGTTAGGCATGTACTGTACTGGTAATAGTTAGGTTTAGGGTAAGGGTTAGGGTTAGACTATAGAAATTAATGGAAGTCGATGCAAAGTCCCCACGAGTCAAAAATGCAAGAATGTGTGTGTAAGTGTGTGTGTGTGAGACCACTTGTTCTCCAGAAAAATCCAGGTGAGTTGCATGACTAGAACGTGGACAATAATGAGCACCGTTTTTTATTCATTTATTTGAAACAAAATGTTGCACCTAAGGCTTTTAACAATTTTTGACTATTCAGTTTCAGTCAAACCTCAAAGTGTACCCTGCAGTTCATGAACACATCATGTATTTATCACTTTAAGCCACACCCACCCCTCATTACCAAAACGTTGCATCACCTGAAAAATGATTAAATTCAACCACGACTCAAGGTTATGTGGTTCAGAGGAGGCAGGTGGAAGAAAAGACTGGGCCAGGATGCCCATTTGCCTAAATGTGACGCAGAGCACCGCTAAAGAATGCAGCATTTTAATCTAGTCATCTTCATCTATTTCACTCCCGCACTTGTAGGGGGTGCGACAGCATCATGCCATGAAAATAGGTTTTCTGCTGCCTGCGAGGAGCTGCTACTGCTACACGTGACTAAGGTGTGAAGTGACAGAGTCAATGTAGAGATCGAGACTGCAGAGGATATGATAATGCAAGGTCTGCTGTCGTGTTCTCCGTCAGCATTTGTGTCACTCGTGTATCTCGGAGACAAGAGACAAAACACCACCGACGTGACTCACCTTTGACAATCTGCTTGGCACAGGCGTTGTAGACTTGTTCCTGTGTGGTGTTCGTTGGGAAGACCTGGTCAAACACGTACGACTTCCCCTGTGAATGCCAAAACAAACACTGTCATGGAAGACAAAGACGCTTTGCAGCCTGTTTTAAATTACTGTCAGCACATCGGCCTCTCCTGTGACGCGCTATAAAATCCAGCAGAGAAAGTTTGCACAATAGTGTGTGTGAGAGAGCTTTACACACCATTTTGATTACCAAAGTAAAACGTAAATCTATAATGGCACTATATAGAAGGAAAATATCAATATTTCTTTTAGAGAGAGTGAACTTGTGGTTTAAATGCTGTGTTCGTGTGTGTTGGGTCAAAACAGCAGGGCTAAAAGCCTCTTTTCAAAGGTACGGCATGCATCCTTGAGTGTTTTTTATGCTACTTAGAAGCAGTGCTGGTTTTGATTAGAGTGATGCTACGCTGAGCTTTAGGTAGAAGATGGTCTGACCCCATGAAGAAAGACAGAGATTCCCTCTGAGACGAAGCCATTAGAGGCAGCGTTCAAGGGCTCCGAGAGCGAACTGACGCATCGGAGAGAAGAAATGGATTGGGGGAGTGGAGCAGAGCAAAGGATAGAAAATGCAGCGATGAAAACAGATGACCTAAAACCAGCGTCTGCATGTGGGGAAGACGACATGAAATAAATCCATAATAAAAAATAAATTTGAAGTAAGAGAGTTTTGAATTATTTAGCTCTAAACCAGAAACTCCTGGCTTGAATATTAATGTGGAATTTAAATGGCACCTCACCAGCAGTTGATCAGTTATTGAGTTTTAATATGACACAATTCACTCAGTCCATAGGCCAATATGGACTATATCATTAATATGTTAATTATTATGAACTAAACTGAAGGTCTGATGATGATGATGATGATGATGATGATGATGATGATGATGATGATGATGATGATGATGATGATGATGATGATGATGATGATGATGATGATGATGATGATGATGATGATGATGATGATGATGAATATTGCGACTGATAGCAGGCGTGTCTGGTTAGGAAGCAAACTGAGATGATTACACCCAAACAAATGCATCTTAAAGAGTAGAAGGCTCTGGATTGTTTTTTAGTTTGTTCTAGTTTGTGTTTCTTCTTTCTTGTTTTACATTTATTTAAAATCTCTGTGAGTTAAGATTCATTTTGATTATTTGCCTTATGCTGAGTGATGTTTTGAGTTTTACTTTGTTATTCTAAGGCCACTAGATGCTCCCGATAGTCTTTGTTTGCACTGAGCTTCTCAAACCATCTGTATTATGTTAGCAATCAGCACACCTGTAATATTTTACTCATCAATCTTTCTGGTTTACATGGTATACTGTTTGCCTTGGACTTGGCTATTAATGTTTGTTAAGGATCTCTGTTGGATAACTTAATTATCCTACATCAACTCATTTATCAAATCAGCCACACAGGATGTGAGAAGACCTTTACAGCCCAGGTTTAATCCTTGCAAGGGGAGCAGCAATTGAAAACAGGGATACAAGGTGACACATGACGCCCTGATCACAAAGTCTGCCCACAGACGGCATAAAGGAGCATCTTACACGCTTATCAGAAAAAGCGAGGTCAAGACAACTCGGCTTTCCAACTTCGGGGGCTTGATGTTTATCAGGTGCGAAGGTTCCATGCTCCTGCAGGCTCCACTTTGTTCAGACAAACAACTCTTACTCACACACATGGTTCCATAACATTAGTAAGTGGAAAAACATCCATGACCTTTACATCCCCCGTCAATCTCCCTCCTGATCCTGCCTCTTGTGGGCTTCTGTGTTTGGGTCCATTCACACAGCAAACTGTGACAAGTTAGAAAATGAATAATGCCCATCAGATAAAAACAAACAAAATGTGATAAATAACTAAAAAGAGCATTTTATTAAGAATGCAATCTTGAAAGTGATCATGAGTCTTAAAAATAGGACTCTGTTTGCCAGGCTTAGAGTTTTTACTGGAAGAGCCACCTTCAGCAAACCTGTAAGTAAGAAGTGAGAATAAATACTCCTAAAGTTGCGTCTTTGTTCTTGAGATAACACCTAGATAATTTGTTATATGTCAGCTCCCAGTCAGTTTAGTATTGCTGTGTTTGTAGATATTGTTTAGCTAAGCATGCCAACAAAACTGCCATCAGAAAAAAAAAAACAGGAAAACAGAAGAGCTCCGATGGTGTTGTCCAACAAAGCTGCAAACAGATTTGATGTTTTCCGATTCAATGAATAAAACTATTAATAAACAATAAACTATTACACTGTAAAAACAGCAATGATTTCTATTTAGACCGGGTGGAGGTAAAGCACGGATCACTCTCCATTCAAAGTGGCATTGTTGCACCTTTACTACTGCCATGTTCTCCTTTTAGGGTGCACGGAGGCAGAATAGAAGGTCAGGGTTGATGCACCTTTGTGCTGACAGCTGATGTAGTCACAGAGCAGAAACAATTTGTGCCTGTGTGTGAAGGGCATGGAAGGACTTCGCTCTGAGCTGTAACAATGCCGTTGCCTGAAACCACACACTCATGTGGCTCTAAAATGTCTCTGTTTGGTCGGTACGAACAAGAAAAGGCAGCCAGAGAGTCAGCAGTCATGTTGTTTTTGTGCCAGTGTGGCGTGACCGCTGTAAGAAACAGTCAACTGAAACTAAAATCACTGCTTTTTAAACAGAAACTTGTCATCCCATTCAGCCTGGCTGTGATTTTCTGCTGTGACTGCTGCTCTTTGCTAAACTGAGGTATACACTATTTAGTCAAACATTTTTGCATAATTTGCATACCTTGCAACTTATACATCGAAGCAACTT
>JBBPBX010015299.1:0-18202 GCA_038048925.1 Garcialebias charrua | reverse complement strand
CATTCAACCTTTATTTAGTCAGGTAAATCTTATTGAGCCTCGTGGGCTCATTTACGAAAGCGACCTGCTAAAACTAAAGAACGATGAACAGCAATGGTAGAATTTCCTTAAACAATGAACAATAGAAAAACAAAAGAGAGAAAAACAAAAGAGAGAAATACATTTTTTTTTTTTTACAAAGTATCAAAAAACTAGCAAAACATTATAAGGTAGATGTATAAAATCAAAGACAGGAACAAATCTGCATTGGTTTTTGCCAGGATTCCAACAGATTCTTAAAACCATTTAGAGAGGTCAAGGTCGAGAGCTTCAGATCTTTTTGTAAGATATTCCATGAAGCAGGAGCAGAGTAGGAGAAGGCCCTTTTTCCAAGTTCAGTCCTCACTGACGGAACACTGCAGGTAATCATGTCCTGAGAGCGCACGCTGTAGCTGCACTCACGCAGAGACATGTAGGAGGAAATGAATCTTCTAGGCTCAGTGTGACTTATCTGTCTAAATAAAGGTTGAACGAATGAAAAAAATGACATATTTAGAATTAAACTTACACATGCCATGTATTAACATAGGTGTCGCTGTTGACTGTCCAGCTCCTGGAAAGGGAATGTCATTAGAACATACAGTTGACTCCTTATTGTACCATCTTCCCATGGGAGCAAGTCTGAGAAAATTACTCCTTTTCGCTAGGGGAAGATATCAAAAGTAGCAAGCTCAGATGTTTTAGAAACTCCGAAGTCAGTTGAACAAAAGCTCTCATTAAAACGATCTCTCAGTTTCATGGGAAATGAGTTCATATTGGGTTAGTGAGGTTAACACACTAACAGTTTTTTTTAATTGCATTAGTGTCAACTTAGGAAGTTTGTGAGCTGAGACAATGAATAAAATATGTCTGTTTATTCCCAAGGGAATAGATTAATCTTATTTTAACAGTTTCAAACACAAAACACAGGAATGATGTTTGTTTGAGGTGAGGTGATTTATTTCTGAGGTGAGGTGTTCCCTTACATTGGTTATGAATTGGTGTAAACCACCTATTTTGTTCTGATTACAAATTCTTTCAGATTGAGCTGAATAAACCAAAAATAATCCTAATGGGGTGTTTCCATTACGCATTTTTATTCCGAATGGCCGTTTAATCCGATTACTTAGTGTCCATGTAAACATAGCTAATGAGCAGTGTTGAGACGAAAATAAAAGCACAGTTTGGATGATCTATTTTGAATTTTATTCATGAGTCAAAACATGCAGCTTTATTTTGAAAATGAAAAGCATTTCTATTAATACATTTTAATTTGAAAATTGAGATGCATTCGCTTCTATACATTTCAGTTTCAAGTCTGGAGTAAATGCACAAACAGAAGAGAAATGAATAAATTTGGATTGAAGGTGGAGATGATCTTCAGGAAGCCTTCATCTTCCACCACGGACAGCGGCTGCATGTCTGTGATGATCATATTTATTTAAAATGCTGTTTGTGAACTCAGCTGCTTGGACAACTGAACATCCTGGAGCCCTTTGTACAAAGCTGTCCAATGTTTGACTTCCATTTACTGAAAAGAAGTCCATCCATCCATCCATCCATTTTCGTCCGCTTATCCGGGGTCGGGTCGCGGGGGTAGCAGCCTAAGTAGGGAGGCCCAGACTTCCCTCTCCCCAGCCACTTGGAGCAGCTCCTCTGGGGGAATCCCAAGGCGTTCCCAGGCCAGCCGAGAAACAGATGCCTCTTTTCCACCGCTCGGCTCGGCTCGGGTTGGATCGGCTCAGGTCGGCTCAGTTCGGGTCGGGTCACATCTATGTTCTGTTTCCACAGCTTTTTTGTACCCCTTCTGTGGGCGGGGTCCAGAATCCTACTCGTCTTACCACATGGTGGCAGTAGTGTTCCTCAAGCTATTTACTACAGTACTAGCCACCACTAGAAGAAGAACACAATAAAGACTTTGTTTCACATATTATCAATTCTATCAAAAACCACAAAGCTGATATTTTTCAAAAAAATCTAGTGTGATCACAACATGTTCATATACGAAATGTATCCTGTTGGAGTTATTTGAAATAAAATTCAATGTTTTATAGACATAAATGTGTCAACCTACGTCCATTATTTTCTACTTTGTTTCACATATTATCAATTCTATCAAAAACCACAAAGCTGATATTTTTCAAAAAAATCTAGTGTGATCACATCATGTTCATATACGAAATGTATCCTGTTGGAGTTATTTGAAATAAAATTCAATGTTTTATAGACATAAATGTGTCAACCTACGTCCATTATTTTCTACTTTGTTTCACATATTATCAATTCTATCAAAAACCACAAAGCTGATATTTTTCAAAAAAATCTAGTGTGATCACATCATGTTCATATACGAAATGTATCCTGTTGGAGTTATTTGAAATAAAATTCAATGTTTTATAGACATAAATGTGTCAACCTACGTCCATTATTTTCTACTTTGTTTCACATATTATCAATTCTATCAAAAACCACAAAGCTGATATTTTTCAAAAAAATCTAGTGTGATCACAACATATTCATACACGAAATGTATCCTGTTGGAGTTATTTGAAATAAAATTCGAATTTTTATAATTTATTTTCGTTGTGCAAACACAGGTTTTGGAAAAAGTCAAAGCGAAACTACTTTAAATGCAGCACATTTGACCATACGTGACAATATTAAAGCGTGGTTAAGCTCAGGAGCCCTCGTACTATTAAAGTCAGCTATGAAATATATTTTATATCTGTTCATTGAGCTACATTTAAAGACATAAAGCCGCCCGCGCGCCGCGTGTTACTCGTGGCGAAACTACTTTTTAAAATCGTGCAGTTTTGAGCAGTACGTGATTTTATTAAGGACACGTTCAGCTGAAGACCCATCTTTGCTATAAATTTAAAAAATAACAATTGTTTTTACCGTGTTATTCATGTAAAAGTCCTGCCGTGGTAGCTTCCCTGGCTTCCGTAAAAACAGCTCTCGTCTCCTCCTCCCTCCTTCCGGAGCGGGTGAGCTCGCTTCAGTACACCTCTGAAAGCAGCCCGAAAATCTCAGGAAATCTCGCGCGGCTCCGCTCGGAATAGCCGGTGGGAAAGGATGAAAGGGGGTCTCTGCGACGCACATATGACGTAACATCCGACCCGAGCCGACCGGTGGAAAAGGGGCATAGTCCCTCCAGCGTGTCCTGGGTCTTCCTCTGGGTCTCCTCCCGGTGGGACATGCCCGGAACACCTCACCAGGGAGGCGTCCAGGAGGCATCCTAACCAGATGCCCGAGCCACCTCAACTGGCTCCTCTCGATGTGGAGAAGCAGCGGCTCTACTCCGAGTCCCTCCCGGATGACTGAGCTTCTCACCCTATCTCTAAGGGAGAGTCCAGACACCCTGCGGAGAAAACTCATTTCAGCCGCTTGTATCCGAGATCTCGTTCTTTCGGTCATAACCCAAAGAAACTGAAAAGAAGTATAACATGATTTGTTTGTTTATTGTTATGCCTTAATATATACATTTCAAGTGTACTTCATTGAATATTATAAAATTATTGAATATTGTTAAAGCTGCAGTATGTAGTTTTTCTAAAAAATATATTTTTAACATATTTCTTCACTCTGTCACTATCTCCTGACAGACTGATGTTAGACAAGTAATCTCTGAAAAAAACTATAGTCCCCTTGCTTCTCCAGGTGGTACTAAAAGCATTTCTAAAAACCCACAGTGACCCGCCGTTAACCAGCCAATAAAAACAGAGTTTTTAACCAGCCAATAAAAACAGAGTTTTTAACCAGCCAATAAAAACAGAGCTTCTCACGCCCCTAACCCACGCCCCCGCCTGTCCCAGCCCCAGCGGCCGCGCACGTTCTCGTTCAAAGGATTGCAAAGCGATGCAGGACTGTTTTGTATGTGACACAAATGTATTAAATTCCCCTTCTTCATCCCTGATCTGGACTTTTCTTTTGTTTTTTGCCAAAAGTCAAGTGATCGCTGACTCCATGACTGAAATGATGAGGAAATGAATGAATTTGTCACGAGCGAATTAAACTCGGGTTCAACGTGGCTGCGCGAGGCTCTGCAGATTTGCTGGTGTGCTGGACCAGCGCTCCATGTTTTTATTTTATTTTTTAGAACGTTTTATTAACATATAAACACAGAAAATCGCAGCGGCTGTGACAGGACATGCAGTGGAGGCGGAGCTATGGAGGCTGAGCTGAAGTTCACCCGAGAGCAAGGGGGAGGGACCAGAAACGTGTCTCTGTTCAAAATTTTTCTAAGTTCCAGCGTGTTCCAAAAACTACATACTGCAGCTTTAAGGGGTAATCTACACTTCGTTATGACCCTGCTGCATTCGAAGTAATCTATTTGATTTGATTTATGCATTTTAAGCTTTTTTTCCAAGTGTGAGGTTTGAAGATGTTTAATTAAAACCGTCTGTCATGGAATTATTTTCAGCCATCACAAAAAATTTGAAATGCTGTAAAACAATGTTTATGGGTTACAAAACTGAATGGAATCTCTTTATGTTAGAAATTGAGTACGATAGATAATGTAAAAGTTTGCACATTGAGTTCTGCAGACTGTATTATTATTTAGTTCTCATGGCTTAGCTAAAAATAAATATGACGGAATCAGAATAAGCTTTATTATCATTGCACTGAGATACAATGAGAACATGTACGTACAGTCGTCTGAAAGATGGATGTAGTGCACAAAGCTGCTGCTAATTAGCGCGGCCCTCTTATTCTTATTCAGAATAACATTTTTGCTTAGATGAGAAAAGGGGAAGAAAACATGAGGAGAGATGGTATAAAAAAAGATTTCTCACACCTTGCCCTAGACAGGGCACGGTTTGAGGCATCAAAAAAATCTACCAGAACAAAGCAACATAAATAGACTTGATATATAAAGGCCGGTGAAGACATTGAATTTTAAGGGAAGGTTGTAGTATAGTCCAGTGCCCCCCTCTCAGCCATTGTCCAGATGAGGTGTTAGTTATGATCAGCTCGGTTGAGGTTCCATCACATGTCCACGGCTTTGGGGAAAGGAGGGGTGAGGAGACAAACAGAGCGTCTTTGTTTTTCCTAATCATGCCAGGAGGATTTGAGATAATTCCGCCATCAAGGCCACAGTTTGGGTCAGGCAGAACTTGTAAATCGTCGTCTTCGAGGAAGAAATGTGGCTGGAAAAAGATCCTGAATGATTGTGATCGCGATCACTTAAACGTTTGGTGAAATCAAATCAAAGAAAATTACAATCGATTGATCCCCTATTCTCCAGCCTGCACCCTTCTTTTTTCAGCATTGAACCTTCTAAAGGTCCCTAAGACTCAGTTTAAAACCCGGGGTGACTTTTCCTTTCAGGCCGTAGCCCCCCGGCTGTGGAATGCCTTGCCCCTGTCTCTTCGTGTGACCATCTCTATTGATTCCTTTAAAACCCAGCTTAAGACACTTTTATTCAGACAAGCTTTTATTTAAATGTTTTTATTTAGTGTTTTTATCAGCTGTTCTTGTTTTTATCAGCTGTTTTTATTGTTTTGATTAATCAGCTGTTATCACTGTATTTCTTTTGTCTAATTTAATCTTTTATTTTGTATCCTGTACAGCACTTCGTGATTTTATCTATGATAAGTGCTGCTATATAAATAAAATTTACTTACTTACTTACAACAGTAGCACTCAGGGCTGTAAAATAGTGAAAGTAAGAACATTTCCACATGCACAATGTGAAGGACCTCAAGGGACTGGGACTGAACAGCTGTGTAGCCTTAAGAAAACCACTAACCAGTGACACTTTAATAAAGAGCAATGGAAGAAGGTCATGTGGTCTGAAGAGTCCAGATTTACCCTGTTCCAGAGTGATGGGTGCATCAGGGTAAGAAGAGAGGCAGGTGAAGTGATAAATCCATCATGCCTAGTGTCTAAAAATGAATGCAAGATCTTGGTGAAAAATTAATGCAACACTGGATGGAAATAGATCTTGTGATATTGCAGAAGTTTATCAAAACAATGACACAGTGAGTGCATGCCGTAATCAAAGATAAAGGTGGTCCAACGAAATATTAGTGACCTCTTTTTTTTTTTTGGCCAGGCAGTGTATTTTGCAAAGAGAACATGTGGACAAGTTTGATGCAGGCAGCGGGTGTTTTCTCTTCAGACGCTACAACATCGATGACGTGCTGTTGGTTACTCCAATTCTGCTTTGCAGTGGAAGCATTGTGCTGTGTTGTCTTTTCTGTTTAGCCTAAAATGTTCCCAAACTTTGGACAGTTGTTGTTGTTTTCGGAGCTCTTCTTCTGAGCAGTCTCCATTTCCCTCCATAGCTACAAACTTAACACATACGCGTTAGCAGAAGTGTTTATGTTTATTAAATTTGTTAGTTTTTTTAATTACAAAAAACACAATACAAAACAATCCCATAAATGATAACATACAAAATATAAATTAAAAAAATGAAAGGTAGCAGAAAGAAGAAAAAATCTTTTTATATCTGCCCCTTTTTTCAAACAATCAGTTCAAGCAATAATAATCTTCCAGTAACAGAACAAAATGAATAACTCTTTCTAATTTTCTAGCTAATACAATACACATTATGCTACTTCATATACATGTATATTTTTTAACAATTTAGTTCTGATCATTTTCTTAAATGTAAACATTGACTTGGCATTTTAAATTTCATTCTCCAAACCATTCCATAATCTAATTCCCTGGATTGAGGTAGAACGTCCCTTCAAACTAGTTCTGAATTGTGGTTTTACAAACATCTCTGTCCCCTTAAGATTATAACAACTTTGTCTTTTAACAAAATGCATTTGGATATTTAAAGGTAATGCATTATTTTGAGCCCTATACATAACTGATAAAATATTATAGTCTACCAAATCATGGAACTTCAATAACTTCAGTTGATAAAATAATGTACTTGATGGATGACGGTAATGTTTTCTAGTGATAATTCTTACAGCTCTTTTCTGTAATACAAAAATAGGCTTTGTGATTGTTTTACACGCATTCCCCCAAACATCAATACAATAGATTAAGTGTGGAACAATGATTGTGTTATACAACAAATACAGAGCTTTATCATTCAATAAGTCTCTGACTTTGTACAGTACTGCAATCGATTTAGCTATTTTTATTCTTACAGAATTTATGTGTTGTTTCCATGTCAGTTTGTCATCAATGATAACACCCAAAAACTTCACCTCACTCACTCTACAAATCTCAACACCTCAATTTTGAGTGGAACATCAACAGTTTTCTTTTTATTACTGAATATCATGTAATTAGTTTTTTCTAGATTTAATGATAATTTATTGATTTTAAACCAAGTTTGTATTTTGACTAATTCTGTCTTCATCAATTCCAACATTTGTTTTATATCTTCATCTAAACAAAAATGTGGTATCTTCAGCAAAAAGTACACATTTAAGGAGTCCTGACACATTTACCAAGTCATTCACATATAATATAAATAGCTTTGGTCCAAGTACAGAGCCTTGAGGAACTCCACATGTGATATTACAGAGGTCAGATCTTACATCATTTATTCTGTACAAATTGTTTCCTATCTTTCAAATAGCTAGATACCCACTGTAATGCTGGTCCTCTAATACCATATTTGTTCAATTTTTCAAGGAGAATGGTATGATCAATAGTGTCGAATGCTTTTTTTAAATAAACAAAAATACTGACACAATATAGTTTTTGCTCGACAGCAGAAGTTATTTGTTCCATTAATTCCATGAGAGCCATTGATGTAGACTTTTTAGCTCTAAACCCATACTGACTTTTGCTTAGAATACAGTATTTTGTTTGTCTATAAATTGATCTAGTCTGGTCACAAATAATTTTTCTAGAATTTTTGAGAACTGTGGTAACAAGGATATTGGTCTATAATTGTTGAACACACATTTATCACCATTTTTAAAAAGAGGAACTACCTTAGCTACTTTCATATTACTGTATCTGGGAATTTTCCCGTTGAGAATGATAAATTACATATGTATGTAAACGGCTCAATAACATGACTCATTATGTCCTTTACAAACATCACATCCATGTCCACCCAGTCTTTTGATCTCTTGCCTGTAAGATTTTTTATTACATTAAAGGTATTGTGACATGATTTTGTAAATTTGAATATTTGTCAGAACATATATATCTTATATCATTGAGCTCTGGTCGTTTTTGCATAATAAATTATAAATATATTAAATTTTTATTCCAAGTTATGGTAGTTGTTTTCTCTGGGATACGCCCCTAAAAATCTGCGCATTTCCGCAAAATGTCATCTTGACGTGACAACGGGAAGGCACGCTCCAACGTGCATTTAAATAATAATGGCGGAGCATGTCCTATCGCGTCTGAGATATCATTTTGAGACAGTAAATCTTCCAAAACTCTCATTAATAAACCCTCCCTGAATAAAAAAATTACAGATGTTACCTGATGGCGCAGACATAATTTAAAAATGCATACATAGCAACGTGTTTGCTCCGGGCTCTCGGCTAATATTTTTAGAAGCTATCTTGGCTAACAAGAGTCCCTGACACCGGTCACGTCTGAGATATATCATTTTAAGACAGTAAATCTTCCAAAACTCTCATTAATATCCCTCCCCGAATAAAAAGAATTACCTGATCGGCAGACATAATTTAAAAATACATCATTAGCAACGTGTTTGCTCCGGACACTCGGCTAATGTTTGTTAGCTGCTATGTCGGCTTATTACCAGTCGCGTCAGCGATATATCATTTTAAGACAGTAAATCATCCAAAACTCTCATTAATATCCCTCCCCGAATAAAAAGAATTACCTGATCGCGCAGACATAATTTAAAAATACATCATTAGCAACGTGTTTGCTCCGGGCACTCGGCTAATGTTTGTTAGCTGCTATGTCGGCTTATTACCGGTTGCGTCAGCGATATATCATTTTAAGACAGTAAATCATCCAAAACTCTCATTAATATCCCTCCCCGAATAGAAGGAAACTACAGATGTTACCTGATGGCGCAGACATAATTTAAAAATACATCATTAGCAACGTGTTTGCTCCGGGCACTCGGCTAATGTTTGTTAGCTGCTATGTCGGCTTATTACCGGTTGCGTCAGCGATATATCATTTTAAGACAGTAAATCATCCAAAACTCTCATTAATATCCCTCCCCGAATAGAAGGAAACTACAGATGTTACCTGATGGTGCAGACATAATTTAAAAATACATCATTAGCAACGTGGCCTGTGTTAGCTATCTGATTCGGCTAGCTTGTTAGCAGCGAACAAACATAATCTGCCGTGATAATTGGCTTTATACACTCAAAGTGTATAAAGTAAAACAACATGAACTCACGTAAAATAAATAGTTTATAATCTAAAACACTACACACCTCCGATTATGTTTACACAAAGACTTACTCATCTCCTGGACAGTCTTCCGATGGTCCCTGCGTTGTTTCGACATGGTAGCTCCTGTGGGACTTTCTTCTGTAGATTTTCTTTTAAAAATAGTAGGAATAGCATCCGGTTTTAAAAGTCTTCTGAATCTTAATGGTAATCCTAAAGATTCTTTTATACCAGGTGCTGAAAACAATCGGCAGTGAAATGGTCGCTGCAGACATAGGACTCCTGGAACCCACCGGTCCTTGTCTGGTCCATTCTTGACAAAGTTTGTCATCTTTTGGAAATTTGTGAAGGCTCACTTGTTCACTGCTGATATTAGAACACACAAATGCACTACAACGTGACGGCATTTTTCAAGTTACACAAATAAAAGGCGATCCTTCAGGAAATGAATCTGTATGGCAAGCAGTTAACACACCTAATAAACGGGCAAGGCTCTGCCTTCTGCCCGTTGTGACGTTGATGACTGGTGACGACGACTGGTGATGACGTATTGCGGAAATGCGCGGAATTTCAGGGGCGTATCCCAGCAAATACCAGAGAAAAATTTAGCATAATTTCGAATAAAATTTTAATATGTTTATAATTTATTATGCAAAAACGACCAGAGCTCAATGATATAAGATATATATGTTCTGACAAATATTCAAATTTACAAAATCATGTCAATACAATACCTTTAATTATTTCTTCTTTGTCAGTTCCATAAAAATACTGTTTGTGTAACCGGATCCTTTCTGCGTTGTGCTGGTTCTATAGATTGATCAGGCCATGACACGGTTTGTCTTTTAAAAGATGATTATGGGTTTATTCTGACAGGAATAACACACACAAAACAACCGTGTTATAGGCTGCCCGCTCCAAGTTCTCTCCTGTAGGACAACATGACAAAAGGGCTTTAAACATTCTTGTACAACATACCTGACAGGAATAACACACACAAAACAACCGTGTTATAGGCTGCCTGCTCCAAGTCCTACACAGAACAAAAGTGCATAACAAAAATTAACTTAATAGGTCTATAAATAAACTGAATGCATTTAGATGAAAATAAACGGCACGTACCTCTCCCGTAGGACAACATGACAAAAGGGGAGAGTCTAAGGGGTGCAAACAATTTAAAGACAATACCACAGAAGAAGAAATAAAATGGAGGGGCTTCCGATCTTAAAGTTACACGGTTAAAATCTTTATGCATGTATTACTGTGTTCTGTCATGTACTTTGCAGGATTGCAGGCGGAGCTTGGGTGTGTTTGCCTTGTGCTTTTTTTGTGGATAATTGTTGTGTTTTGTTGTCTTACTTTCTGTCTTTCCTTTCTCTCTATTAA
This sequence comes from Garcialebias charrua, assembly GCA_038048925.1. Taxonomy (NCBI): domain Eukaryota; kingdom Metazoa; phylum Chordata; class Actinopteri; order Cyprinodontiformes; family Rivulidae; genus Garcialebias; species Garcialebias charrua. Next base: position 7,480 of record JBBPBX010015299.1, on the reverse strand, counting down.
AAAAAATCATATCGGTGTGAGAGGATGACTGTAAGGTGAGAAGGGAGGCCATCTATAAAAGGAATTAGAAGAAAACAAAATTACACGGTTAAAATAATGACAGTGGTGTTTCAGTCAGGTAAGAAACAATACAAATACCCAACGAAAAGACATTTTGTGTAATTATAACAAAAGTGAAATACAACCAGGTTACATTTGCACAACCTGTAATTGAATGGTTCACATTGTTATCTACTTTTGGTATTTTAGCTGCAAGGCTTGATCCAACATCCGCAAAATATTGATTAAATCCATTTACAATTTCATTCTCAACATGAATTTCATCGTTGGCCTTTATTGTGACATACCAGTTTTTACTTCATGATTCTTCAGAACACTATTACTCGCCATGTTGCAAAAAACTTTTTTATTACAACTCTTTTCCAATAGCTCCAAGATTTTATCAGTGAATATTTCTATATTTGATCCTGGTGATCTATATACACCACTTATTATTATGTGTTTATCATTCTTGTTTATTATTTCTATTGTTATCATTTCCATGATATTATCAACAATTATTGACATTTTGCTAATTAATTTACTTTTTATTTCATTGTTAACAAATAGAGCGACTCCACCACCTCTTTTATTATTTCTGTTCATATGATATAATTCATAATCTTCAATGTAAACATTGTGTTTTCGTTATTGAGCCATGTCTCCGACAGTGCTATTATCGTAAAAGTTCTGTTTAATTGTTTTAAGTAATCTGTTATTTTGGATATATTTGCATTTATACTTCTACTATTGAAGTGAATAATAGAGAAATTTCCATTTGTCGTATTGGTGTCATATTTTAGGTTCTGAGTCTTCATATGTTGTCATGTTTTAATGTACCGTATTCTCCGGTGTATAATACGCTGTATTTTTGCTCATTTGAATGCCCTGCGTATTAAACACAGAAGAGTATTATTTATGGATTTTTTTCCCATATTTTTAGACCCATTTTTCGCTCTGATTCTTCGTTTTTCATTTTTGGCAAAAATGGTGCAGTACCAGTTTCGGCCGCTATACGGGCGCTGTGGGCAGCAGCCAGCAGAGGACTCAGAGAGCGAAGAGGAAGAGGAGGGCCACTTCCAGACGTTTCTAGCTCATGTGTCCGAAAACAGCCTCCTCTGGTCGGACTGACTCTGTCGCTGCCCGCCCCTTGCTCTGGGTGTACCGGTAGCTGCATTTAGCTTAGCTGTGAGGTTCGCTGTTTTTGTTTGCAAGATACCACTCATAAACCACACCGCGGATTTTTAAATCCAGCTGATTTCACATTTGGTTCAGCTCAGGAGCCCGTCTGCTATAGTCAGGTAAGAAATATATTTTTTAAGCGTTTATTTAGCTAAATTTAAAGAAACAAAGCGTCCGGTCCGAGCCGCCTGCCTAAAATTCGGCAAGTTTTTTTTTTTTAATCCAGCTGATTTGAACATTTCGTTAAGCTCAGGAGCACGTCTGCTATAAAGTCAGCTAAGAAATATATTTTTCTCGCAAAGAAATAATTGTTTTTACCGTGTTTCCTTGTGAAGTTCTTTGTACTCGCTCGCTTCTGTCGCCGCCATTTTAAGCAGGGCAAATGAGGCGCTGACGCGTCGCGTGGCGATGACGCGTATTAAACACCGAAGCATATTGTGTACATTTTTTTCTTGTTTATTGTTAATAATTGGACAAAGCGTATTAAACACTGGTGCGTATTTTACACCGGATAATACGGTACATGTATTTGTTCATTTGACTGTATTATGTTATTATTATATTAAAGGGGACCACACATGCAAAATTCACTTTTTAATGTTTTTTTACTAAACTTTGGGTATTTACTTCATAAAAAAACAGTCCTTGTGCCAAAAAAATGCACCCAGTGGTTTATTTACTCTAAGTAGATTTATTTATTTTTGATAAATACACCAGGATTCACACTTCCTGCATTTATTGACGTCACAAGCCGCCAGCCAATCAGATCAAACCTGAGTCCAGCCCCTCACCTAGCAACCCCTGGTTAGGCTCAACCCACTTCTGTATTAAACACATGACTGTTGTTTTTCATGATTTCATCTCATCTTTTGTTTATATGTTCTTAATTTCATGTGTACAGCACTTTGTTGCAGCTGTGTTTTTTTAAATGGCTTTATAAATAAAGTATAATTGTTATTTTTATGTTTTAGTTCAATTTTTAGTGTATTTGCGATCGCTGCCAACGCGCAGCCGGCAAAAATTAAACGAGCGGACCACAGGCGGAAGGACCGGGTTCGACGGGACCCTCTTCCGGCGCGATGGAGCGGAGCTTCAACTGTACAGCCTTGCAGCAGCCTCGCAGCAGGCTCGCAGCAAGAGGACCTTCTCCTTACAGATTAATTTACGGGAGACACTTGGTGAACTTTGTGTTGTCTTCACTGGAACAGCGATAACTCCCAAAATCTCATCGCGTGCAACGAGCGGAGCTGGCGAAAACCGGAAGAGGAACAAGCTAACATTAGCTTCGGATTCGGGTGGTCTAATGCTAAAAGGAGCAGCAAACTGCGGCGCGCTCAGACGGGTTTCGGTAAGTTATCTTAAGCTAACACTAACAGTAAGTCAAATGAGTAATAAAAAAAGAGCTAATTTTAAAACAACAACACATTACAGATACTGGCTGTTACAGAGGGCGTGAACAGATCGTTGAAGGGCGTGGACTTCAAGAAACCGGTCGTTCAAAACGAAAGTTAAAAATGGCAGAATTAAAAAGGGTATAATTGATTATCTAATAATTATTTTGTGCATTAAATTGAAGGAATAGGGTCTGGATATCCCACAGAAATACCTTAAAAATTTAAAAAATACATCTGAGGTCCCCTTTAAGTGCTAGTGTTGTGCAACGCAAAAACCATCTGGCTAGACCACAGTGCTCTGAATAGTTTAACAAAGCTTCAACAATCACAGTGCAAAGGGTGGGTACACCCTGGACAGGTCTCCAGTCCATCACATGGACAGATAGAGAAAAACAACCATTCAATCTCTCTCAAACCTAGGGACAATCAATCTAACATGTATGTTTTTGGTCTGTGGGAGGAAACCGGAGTGACTGGAGAAAACTAACGCATGCACGGAGGGAACATGCAAACTCCACCCAGAAAGGTCCCTGGACCGGGATTTGAACCGGGGACCTGCTTGCTGAGAGGCAGCAGCTTTACCAGTTGTGCCACCGTGCTGCCCACCTGTGTGTTCCTCTCATTCCAATTGAACTGATCCATTATGAATCATTTTGAAATCAACACATGATTAAAGTGCAGTTTCTTTATTGTCACAAAAATTTATGTCTTTTTCTGTTTTCACCTCCAGAGATTAGAGAAGATCAACAGGAACCAGAACTCCCACAGATTAAAGGGGAACTGGTGGAACCAAAACCTCCACAGATCAGAGAGGACCAGGAGGAACCAGAACTTCCAGATAACAAAGAGAACCAAGAAGAACCTGGACCTCCACAGATTAAAAAGGAGCTGGAGGAACTCTGTATCAGTCAGGATGAGGAGCAGTTGGTTCTGAAGCTGGAGGCTGAGACCTTCAGGGGGACTCCTGCTAATGAGCAAAGATACCACTGGGAACCAGAACCACAATCGGACCGCCTCCTTTGTCCAAACGGTCCTGAAGCTGAGGACCAGGATCAAACAGGAAACAGGACCAGATCCAGCAGAGACGAGGAGCTGAAACCAAAGAAGAGAAGTCCAGACACCAGAGATCCCAGAGACGATGTGGACCATCCAGAACTAAAGAGACGGAAGAACATGTCAGAACACGTCAGAACTCACACAGGTGTGAGGTCCTTCTCATGTCTCACCTGTGGAAAGAGTTTAATTAGTAAATATGATTTGACCTATCACATGAAGATTCACACAGGTGAGAAGTCCTTCTCATGTCTCACCTGTGGAAGAAGTTTCAGGCTTAAAGGTAATTTGAGTAAACACCTGAAGATTCACACAGGTGAGAAGCCCTTCTCGTGTCTCACCTGTGGAAAGAGTTTCACTCGTAAAAGTAATTTAACCTATCACATGAAGATTCACACAGGTGAGAAGTCCTTCTCGTGTCTCACCTGTGGAAAGAGTTTCGCTTGTAAAAGTAGTTTAACCCGTCACATGAAGATTCACACAGGTGAGAAGTCCTTCACCTGGTAGACCTGTGGGAAAGGTTTTAATAAAAAGATTGTTTGGATGAGACACCTGAGAGTTCACAGGTGAGCTGAAACATGGTTAATTGTCAGTTAATGTGGTTAAAGTTGGTCTGAGCCCGTTTCACCAGCTGCTCAACAGCTAAGACTCAGTTTTACTGACACTGAGCTTTAATTGGTCTGGTAGCAGCTGAGAGTCATCCCCAACATCAAGTGTGAAGACTAACAGATCTTCCATCCATCCGTCTATTTAAATATTTAAATTATTACAGATAATAAAAATGTTGCCATTGTTGAATTAGGAAAAAAAACAATCAAATTAATTTGAAAATATGGTTTTTAAAGTTTTTTTGTGATAATTTAGGCTTGTTTTCCTGACTCCTCTGTAATATGTGGGAAGTGGGGTAGGGGGGTGTCCAATGTCCCGTGTCTGAAACGTTGATTTTTGGGGTCAAAATGTAAAATAATAAAACCTCTGAATTACAAGCATCCGTCTTCTTTATCCGCTTCTTCCTTTACGGGTCACTGTGCGAGAGGCGAGGACACCTGGACACGTCTCAGTTGATCACAGGGACAGGGCATGTCCAATCCATCACACCTCACCTAGAGACAGTTTAGAGTTACCACTGTACCTAACGTGCATGTTTTTGGTCTGTGGGAGGAAATTGGAGAAATCTCACGCATGCACGGAGATAACATGAAACTCCACCCAGAAAGGTTTCCAGACGGGATTTGACCCGACGAGCGTCTTGCTGAGAGGCAGCAGCTCTACCAACTGATCCACTGTGCTGCCCCTCTGAGTTACACATTATTTACTCACGTACGCTTTAAGTTTTAGAAAACGTGGAGAGAATGAACCAGAAAGTATTTAGTTATTACTGCAGTACAGGAACATACATAACTGAAACAATCTGGATTTCCCTTTAAGGCTGAGGCATTGTGGGTAATGTAGTTATTGAGTTTAAAGTGATTACATAACTCCAGGCCAGCAGAAATTTCATCATTCCTGTTAAATTTCTTTCTATTATGTTTTCTCACGCTCTTCTATCAACCTGTTTACTGAAATGTTTACTTTGTTTAATTTATTTAAAAAATTTAAATGTAAAGTTTTGTTTGGAGTCGCTAACAATGTTGCGAGGAACAAAAGTTATGTGAATGTGGGAAAATAAAATATAAAAAATTATTACAAACAAAGAATTTGGAACAAATGAATTAAAAGTGGTTTAAAACCAGTTCTGACTGCATGTTTGGTTTATTAACGCCAAATATCACTGAAACCCACAAAGTCAAGTCAAAGTCAACTTTATTGTCAGAACTGAAATATGTACAGGACATACACAGGATTGAAATTTTGTTTCTCTCAGTCCCTCGGTGCAACAGTAACCATTTAAACACTAAAACACTGAAACATTTAATAAACATAAGCATAAAATAGTAAAAGTGTAACACTGTCCTGAGTTTTTGCATAGTAGTATAAAAGTATGAAAATTTACACCAACACTAAAACTAAAACACTAAACATTTAATGAACATAAGCATAAAATTAAATAATAAAAGTGTAATACTGTCCTGAGTTTTTGCATAGTAGTATAAAAAATATAAAAAGTATATCTATAAAATAAACTGAAGGTTCTAGCATTGACATTTGCAAAGAGTGGCAAAGCAGCATATGAGTTCAAACACTTTATCTTCAGAAGAATTGCTGGAACACAAACAGCTTTGTGAAGTTCTGTGTTGTTTGGCCCAAAATATGTTTACAAAATGGGTTTAAATCTTAGTGAATTAAAATATAATGTTTAAACAAATGTATGGTCTTGCTTTCATCTGTTCACGAGTGGCTTTATATGAGAAATATGTACATGATATAAGTATCTCAACACTTGTTGACTTTATGCTTCACTTTATTTCTACAGCGCCAAGTCACAACAGAAGTCGTCACAGTACACACTGGCCCTCATTCACGAAAATGTTCGTATTTTTATCCTAAATTTCTCCTACTTTTGTTCGTACGAAGCGTTCGTACGAACATGCCACGTCAGATTCAACAAAGTCTTCTATCCTCAAGAAAAGTGTGTAAATGGCTGCGTAAATTTAATGAATCCCACCTGTTCTATCAACCTGCGCGTGCTCGCGGAGAGGTCATTTACATAATTCCCACCCCTCAAAACACCATATAAGGCCACGTTTCCTGCCTTTTGACAGCAGGAAGTGTCCATTCATTCAAACTCAAGAAGTAAAAGGAGGAACTTCACGCGTTCGGAGATCTGCTCTCAGTCGCGCTGTGGCGCACCGCCACCCCGCAGGTGTCGGATGGTCAAATATTTTTAATGTTAGTGTAAACAACTGTGTTATAGTTTCACTTATTCAGAAGAGCTGTGGCGCACCGCTACCCCCCACCCCCCGCAAGTGTCGGATGGTCAAATATTTTTAATTTTAGTGTACTGTGTTACATTATAGTTTCACTTATTCAGAAGAGCTGTGGCGCACCGCTACCCCCCACCCCCCCGCAAGTGTCGGATGTGTTTTTGAACAGAAGCATTTTAAAATGTCTCGAAACTACAGTTAACTTCATATTAATATTGTAGTGCATATGTTTTGTCTCCCGTGGGTCATACAGTATCAGAAATCAAGAATAAATGGTTTGATCTGAAATAGTCTGCGAGATGGATGGACAATAAATGCCACGCTGCAAGACGTGCCAACATGTTTTGCAGCACAAATGAGTCATGTGCACTCCTCCTGGTCAGCGCGCAACCACATTCTGCAGGTTATATTTCGAATCAGATATAATAATCTATTGCTCCGATGGTGTTTGGCAGTCCAGCAATAGCATGAAAATCAGTCTTAATTCGTACTTGTTCTGCGGCGGTGTATGGGAATTTTATGTACCTGGGTGTTAATATGAGGAGGGCTTTGATGACCAAGGGGAGCGCACGACTCACTGAAGCCTGCGCGACACACCAGACAAATTAAACTTAAAATTATAATTCTAATTCAAACAGAATAACCTATTGTCAAGAATAATTATGGTGCGTGATTTTTTTAAACCCAAAATATTTTCTAAATAACGAAATATGAAGTTATTAGTGAAGGAAATCCATCTGGATAACAGCGGACCGACTGCTCGTAAAATATACGACAGGTCCGGACCACTCGTAAATTTTGTTCGTATCTGAAAAAAATCCTAGGATACGAAAACATTGTTGAATGCCACAAATGATCCTAAATCGCTCGTACGCACAGTTTAAGAACAAATCTGTGCGTACGAACGGTTCGTGAATGAGGGCCACTGTACAAAAACATTCACAGGCA
>JBBPBX010015298.1:3292-14970 GCA_038048925.1 Garcialebias charrua | reverse complement strand
ATCAGTGCTGTTCTGAGTTCTACTAAGTCGTAAAATTTTAAAATATGCAATGTAAGAAATATCTCATTAGTTGGATGAAAGTAATCAGATGCAGTTATAATTCGGATAGCTTTCTTCTGGAGCATGTAAACTGGTTTTGTGTTGGTTTTATACGAGTTTCCCCATATCTCAACACAATAATTAATGTATGGAAGTATGAAACAACAGTATAACAGGTAAAGTGATTTCTTATTTAGGAGATGTTTTGTTTTATTCAGTATTGCAATAGTTTTTGACATTTTGGCCTTAACATGATCAATATGAGCCTTCCAATGCAATTTGTAATCAAGTATCACCCCCAAAAATCTGATTTCATAAACTCGTTCTATTTCAATACTGTTTATCATGAGTTTGAAATTATTTTTTATTTTCTTGTTACTAAATATTACAAATTTTGTTTTATCATAATTTAGTGATAATTTATTTTTGTCACACCATTTCTTTAATGCTTGTAATTCTCCTTTCATTATACTGAGGACCTGCTCCAAACTATTACCAGAGCAATATAATGTGGTATCATCGGCAAACAATGTAAATGATAACAACTTAGATACATTGCATATATCATTTATGTAAAGTAAAAAAAAGTTTAGGACCCAGTACCGAGCCTTGTGGTACTCCAAAGGTAACCTCTAATACAGGGGTCTGCAACCTTTACAATCAAAAGAGCCATTTCTGCCTCTTTGTTCACTAAATTAAATGTGTCCGGAGCCACGATACCTGCTACAAATGGGATTCTCAACTGGTGGCTCACGGACCACTTTAAGTTTGTTGGAGGACAATTGTCTGACCAGTAGGGTAGTTTTATGGCCATTGTAGAGCAGAAAATGTCTAATGATTTGTTGATATTTTTACATTTGAAGACAAAAAAAAGACAGAATTATTGTAAAGAAGGAAAAATAATATGTTCTTTCTCATTAAAAAAACAATGAACTATGCAGGTCTAGGTAAATTATTTTAATTGTGGAAAAATTAAATATCCTACTTAGAATAAATAAAGTTCAAGTATGTTTTACTCCTATTAGTTCTGGCATTCACACATTTGCAAAGGAAATGACAGGAAAAACTGCTAAAACTAGCCCTTTTTGTTGTTATAAGAACAAATAAAATTTAGTTTCAAGTTAGTTTTTATCAAAGCTTGAAAGAGCCACTGTTGAGGGACCAAAGAGCCGCATGTGGCTCCAGAGCCGCAGGTTGCAGACCCCTGCTCTAATAGATCATTTACATTATTTATTTGTGCATATTGATGCCTTTGATTCAGGTAACTTTTTATCCAAGAATGTGCAACGCCTCTAACATCATATTTCTCCAATTTAAGTAAAAGTAATTCATGATCTATAGTGTCAAATGCTTTTTTAAAGTCTATAAGCACTCCCACAGTATATTCTTTTTTATCAATTGCGTTAGCTATATTTTCTACTAATTGCATCACAGCCATTGAAGTTGATCTTTTGACTCTAAATAGAGATAATAATGTATATTTTTCCATAAAATTGTCAAATTGCTGCAAAAACAATTTTTCTAAAATTTTAGAAAATTGAGAAAGAAGAGAGATAGGTCTATGATTGAAGAATTGATGTTTATCACCACTTTTAAAAAAGGGTATGACTTTTGCTGTTTTCATTTTGCTTGGAAATGTACCTGTTTGAAAAGACATATTACAAATGTATGTGGAAGGCTTAAGTACATATTCTATTATATTTTTTACTAGCCACATATCAATTCCAACCCAATCAGTAGATTTTTTATTTTTAACGTTTTGCACAATATCATATATTTCCTTTTCATCGGCTCCTCTAATAAAAAATGAATTTATGTTTGTATTAATGTTAGCTCTATCTGTATTATATTTATCCTGTGGGGACGCTGTCTGCTCTGTGATACAGAGTCCTGATGACTCCTAACTTGGGCTCCAGGGGGTGATGGGAGTCAAACTGCAAATACTGGTCTGTGTGGATGGGTTTGCGGTACACCTCAGTACCTAAAGCTCCTTAGACTGAAGATGAATTTCGGAGGAAAGACAAAATGTTTTGACTTTTTTTTTTTTATGTCCAGAGGACCAGACTTCACTTTTTTAGATTTTTCTACCTGGATTATTGAGCATGCATCAGGATAGGCAACGTTGTATTGCAGAGGACATATTTTAATGGGTACTTGCACAAGCCTGAAGATGAAAGCTTGAGAAAAAAAAACTAATAATAACCATTATCTCCTACTGGAGTTTTAGATTTTGTTTTGCCAACTATCATGAAAACCATTCACCTCTAACTAATATATTTCTATTGTGAAAGAACAACCTGAATACCCTGATGCATGCTCAATAATCCAGGTAGAAAAATCTTAAAAAGCTAAGTCTGGTCCTCTGGACATTAACAAAAAAACTAAACATTTCTTCTTTCTGCACTCTTTTCATTCAATGTTTTTTTTTTTTTTTTTGCTTTTCTTTGTTTTGTTTTTCTGAATGTCCAGAGGACCAGACTTAGCTTTTTTAAACAACCTGAATATTTGGTCTTTAATTTTAATTACTTCAAAAAAGGCACAGATGTTGCATATTACAAAACAGGTCACTTTCCTAACCTGATGGAATTTTTCCATGAATTCTGACTTGTTTTGCTTTGTTTTCCACTCTTTTGTGATGGTAGAAATGGCTGTTTATCATTGTAGCATGTGTTGGGCTGCCGTAACACAAAGCACACAGTGATTCTCTTGTGTGTTTGTATTTCAAAAATTACTTTGATTTAACGGACACTTTTAAACTAAGTAAAAAAAGGACAAAAGGGAACATTGAGTAGTTATCACGTAGAACAAATATGTAGCAAGATTTTCATGTATTTTGAAAGAGCGGTCATGATGACAAAGCTCTACAGAGCTCAACTGTTGGAGAAGAATCAGCAATCACAGGTAATGAACCTGTTCAGGGATTAATAAATCATGCACATATGACACAACTGCACACAGTTAAATGTAATTCATGTTACTGATTTTGAACAATGTATTACATTTTAATATGGTAGTTTAATATGTCATGGAAGTTTACCCATCCAGTTTACATTGTGAGGATTCTGTTGTTTTTTTTCCCCCACCACTAAAACTTCTTCCAGCTCCTGAGTGGCAGTGTGTAGCCAATCAACCAGAGATGTCTTCAGTCTGCTGAAGACAACCCACAGTACTTAAAGCATGCTTGGATAAACTAAATTCTGCTGGAACGTTGTCCAAATTCTGATACTATGTTCTGCCCTAGTGGAGATCTTTGTATCAAAACATTACACTAATCTGTTCACTCTTGTGTTCCTCATAGCTCCTGCAATTCTGTTCCTTCGGTCCCTGGGTTATCCTGAAGAAATCTTCTGGTCTTTGCTCCCTGAGTTTCATTGGATCCTCCTCCAGGAACTGCCACCTACAATGTCTCTATCCATCCATCTAGTATCTTTATCTGTACCATGCTTCTTCCTTTTCGGATCATGGGAGTTATTGGTGCTCACATCAGCAGTCATTGTGCTTAATGTAGAATACACCCTGGACAGGTCTCCAGTCCATCACAGGAACAGAGGCAAATGAGACAAACAACCATTCACTCTCTCACTTACAGACAGGGACAATTTAGAGTTACCAATCAGCCTCAGCATTTCGTCCTCATTTAGTCCTCAGTATTTAATTACATTGTTGACCTGGTATTGATTTGCAAACCTAACCCAGCCTAACATGAATGTTTTTGGTCTGTGGGAGGAAACCATGCATATACAGAGAGAACATGTAAACTCCACCCAGCAAGGCCTCTGGCCGGCCTCTGGCCAGTATTTTTTCCTGCAATCATCTTGCTGAGTTGAAACAGCTCTACCAGCGGAGCCACCGTGCCACCCATAAGACAATCACCAAACATTTAACTATCCAGCATTGAGAACTGCCTTGCCATTCTCATTCTCCACTTGCGTACTCTCAGCCTGCTTCATCATCCTGCAATACCCTGGCCTTCACCATTCTCAACCTGTATAAGAAGAGACAAGTAAGTCTGACTACCAAAGGTGGGCATATGAACGCTTGGGACCGCTAATGCGCTAATCCGCTTACAGCGGACCTAACTTTTTTGTCAGCGTAACAGCGGAGTGACTAACTTTTATAATTCATAAGCGGATTTGTGCTATTTTTATTTAAAATGCAGTACCGCTAATAACTAATTATCTATCAGTAAAAACGAATAAACTTATTTAGAAGCTCTTATGCTGGCTCCGTAGCTGCTTGTTTTGCCTTTTTCCCCTCCCTCACCGTCTTGACATCTTCCGGGTCAGAGGTGAACTCGGGGGCTAATTCTGTGGCTAGCTGGTTGTGCTGGGTTTCTTGGATAAATCCGCAGAGAACCCCGCTGTTTCAAGCCAAATTAACGCGGCCGGAGGATTTTATTGTGTGTTTTGTGTCGACCACTCGACGGTGAGTCGTTAGTTTTATGTATTTTAGTTACTTTTCATTAAATCTGTTGACTGCCTATAGAATCTTGACATCTTCCGGGTCAGAGGTGAACTGGACGCTAACTCTGTGGCTAGCTGGTTGTGCTGGGTTTCTTGGATAAATCCGCAGAGAACCCCGCTGTTTCAAGCCAAATTAACGCGGCCGGAGGATTTTATTGTGTGTTTTGTGTCGACCACTCGACGGTGAGTCGTTAGTTTTATGTATTTTAGTTACTTTTCATTAAATCTGTTGACTGCCTATAGAATCTTGACATCTTCCGGGTCAGAGGTGAACTGGACGCTAACTCTGTGGCTAGCTGGTTGTGCTGGGTTTCTTGGATAAATCCGCAGAGAACCCCGCTGTTTCAAGCCAAATTAACGCGGCCGGAGGATTTTATTGTGTGTTTTGTGTCGACCACTCGACGGTGAGTCGTTAGTTTTATGTATTTTAGTTACTTTTCATTAAATCTGTTGACTGCCTATAGAATCTTGACATCTTCCGGGTCAGAGGTGAACTGGACGCTAACTCTGTGGCTAGCTGGTTGTGCTGGGTTGGATAAATCCGCAGAGAACCCCGCTGTTTCAAGCCAAATTAACGCGGCCGGAGGATTTTATTGTGTGTTTTGTGTCCACCACTCGACGGTGAGTCGTTAGTTTTATGTATTTGGGTTACTTTTATGTATAAATGCGGTGGCGACACACCCGTGTATTTGAGATTTTAAAAGTGGTCTTAGGGATTAAAAGATCATTCTCTTTTTTGTTAATTTCGTGGCCGAATAGAATATATGTACGTAAAGTATTAAATAAATCCTTTGATTTTTGTAATTTCATCCTTTTAGGATCATTTTAGTTACTTTTCAGTTGGCAGTGTAGTGCAAATATTGCATAACGCTGCCGGCTACCAATTGTCGAATATAAATAGCGGATTAGATTAGCTTCCCCTAATTTTCATAAGACATTTGTGCTTTTGAAATTGTGGACCTAAAAAAATTAATAAGCGTTTTAGAAATTGTGGAACTAATTTTTTGATTAGCGTTGCCCACCACTGCTGACTACTAATATTTCTGAACTGCATTTATATCCTCAAGAAATTATACTCACCTCATCTCCTGTCCTGCAGCTGCCTCCTGCATTACTGAGATTCACAGTTGTATATAAAAACTTGCCTTTATATCTGCCGTGTGGTCTTTTGTGTCTTGGTTGGAACTCTGGGTATCTTGATAATTACTACAATGTGATACACCTGTGTGTTGTGGATTTGGAGAAAGCATTCCGTGTTGTTCCTTTAGGTACACTGTAGAGGGTGAACCACGAGAATGGGAGTGGATGCCCATTGTCACAGAATCTGTTCATAATTTTCATGGACAGAATTTTTCGGCGCAGCCAGGAGACAGAGGTGGTCTGGTTTGCTGGCCTCAAGTTTCCTTCTCTGCTATTTGCAGATGATGTGGTCCTGTTAGAATCACAGTGGAGTGATCTTTTGTTTTCACTGGAGCAGTTTGCAGCCGAATGAAAAGCAGCTGGGATGAAGACCAGCGCCTCCTAAATATCATGGTCCTGAGTTGAAAAAGGGTGGCTGTCTCTCTCCCAGTTGGGAGGTGCTGCCTCAAGTGGAGGAGCTCAGTTATCTTGGAGTTTTGTCCATGAGTGAGGGATGAATGGAGCGTGAGATTGACAGACAGATTGGTGCAGCATCTGCAGTATTGAGGACTCTGTACAGGTTTGTAGTGGCAAAGAGGGAGCTGAGCTGAGCGGCGAAGCTCTCTGTTTACCCGATGGCACATGTCCCTACTCTCAGCTTTAGCCACAAACTCTGGGCAGTGACTGAAAGAACAAGATCACAGATACCATTGGTCAAAATGAGATTTCTCTTATGTCAGTTTGTAAATGGGTTTCTCATTGTCTTGTTACTATTTTGACTAAAATTTCTTCCACAAAAATGTCAATTTGCCGAAAACCAAACCAGCCAATGCATTCAACTTTAAACATGGCATTTTCTTTCATGTCAAATGTAAAAAAAAATATTCTGCATCCAAAAGCCATTACAGAGCCCATTTTTAAATTTGTAATTTATTTTACAATAATTCTTCCCCCTGACAATCAATAACCATTATCAGGTGAACAGATATTCCCATCTATAGCATTTATAGTGGTGTAGGTCAATACTCAATTCTGAATGGCTGCAGGGTGTCCATTAATCCCTGATAATGGACACCTACTGAGTACAGTTTCATTCAAGCTGTCTGTTCACGGCTCTCGATTAATGCACTGCCTCAGCCTGCACTGCTAACACCAGCTGTAAAGAACAATAAATGAAAACAACACTGTATTTATTCTACAACATCAAGCAGTCACAGCTTCAAGCTGTTGTTTTTCTGTTCAGATTTATAGTGCCTTATTTAATTTTAAGTACTTGTGATATAAATAAGCTATAATAAACTATCCATTTATATATATGTTTATTCAAAAATTGCAGCAAATAGCACAATACTGTAGTCTTATTTTTGTAATGATCATCATACATTCAGCTCACTATCAAGGTGCTAATTGAGTCAACAAAACTGAGCCTGGTTGAAATCTAGTTTTTTATATACTGTAAAGTGGCTAATTAGTCTTGCTGTTAAACATTTTAGATATAGTGTTTCAATATGGTGGTCTAAAGGAAAATTATTTGAGAACCTTTGTTTTATTTTACAGCATATTTCCTCTTTCTTCTTGTCGGCAAAGAGCCATTTTTGTCATTTATGCATTTTCCCCGACCTGCTTTGTCCTGTTCATGTCTGTGAAAGGCTTCAGCCCTCAGCATGTAAGATGGAGAGCGGCCTAAAAAGAGTCATTGTAGAAACACACAACATGTACACACACTCACAGGTTAATTTAAAATGACTAACCTAGTAGGCATGATTTTGGGCTGTGAAAATAAACCAGAATACTCAGAGAAATCCTAAACATCAAGAAAGGCAGTGAGGTTATGAACAAAGATTGTTAAGCAGTGAGCTGATAATACTAACGACGCATTGTGGAGGCATTGTGTTAATGAACTGGGCCGAGTGAGAAACAGGATTATATTTGCTCTGGAATCTCATGGGATAAAAATTGATGTTTGCAGCTTGTCTTGCTTAAGAAAAGTATTCCACTTTTTTTTTAAATTCCATTTTAAAACTGTTCTCAAAATCTAACTATTTATTAAAAATGCTATTAATCTTATTACACTTTACTTCACCATGCAATATGACCCGCAAAGTACCATTTTTATGTTATATTTTCATGGCTCGTGCTCCCCATTCAAACACAGCCGTACAAGAATAATAGTTAGAGACATCTGCCAACACTGTGACTCATTCGAATAGATGTATTAGTAAGTAAAAGAACTGAAAACAAGTTAAAATGTGACACAAACATCACATGACCCCCATGTTGTTGTTCCATACAGTACTTAGTGCAAGCTTCGTCTGGTTGAAGCTGCAGATATTGTTTGTGAAGATTTTCTTTGAAGCATCAGGTCCTGCATTACAGAACTTTTACATGTAAGGACACATTTATTATTCAGATTGCGTCTAGGATTTTAAGAATCTTTGGTGAGGGCTCAGAGCTATTTCACTCAGTTTGTGGCATGTACCACCAGCTTTATTTAAATATGTGCCTTAGTTTTAGATAGTTTTCTCTCTCGCTCTATCTCTTTTCAATTTAAAATGCCTCAACACTGATGCATGGTTTCTTTTGATAAAGTCAGTGAAAGAAGATATGATAGATTACATGAGCATAAAGCCTTGACAGATAAGTGTTACGACTTAGTTGTGAGCATATGTACAAACTGAACGTTAGCACCAGACATAAACCACCTTCTAAAACACAGTAACAAGCAATGTTTGCTTGTTTGCACCGGGGCGGCCGTGGCGTAGTGGTAATGGCAGTCGTCCCCCAATCGAAAGGTTGGCGGTTCGAATCCCGGTTCCCCACACCATGTGCCGTTGTGTCCTTGGGCAAGACGCTTAACCCCGAGTTGCTCCCAGTAGGACTGGAAAGCACCTTGCATGGTAGTCTGCCGCTACCGGTGTATGAATGTGTGTAGCATTCAATGTGTGTAGCGCTTTGAGATTTTCACTAATGAAAAGCGCGTTATAAATTGAATTCATTATTATTATTATTATTATTATTATTATTATTATTATTATTATTATTATTAATTTTTCATTTGAACTTTGGGTTGTGATCTTGCTCAACCAGAATGATTTTATTCAACAACATGTTATTTTGTGACATTGCCTACATTGAATTATTTTATTATCAATAGTTTAAATTTGTTGTTTCTGATTGCAAACCAGGGGTTTTAGTGTCTTTAACAGTGGAGTTCTAAATAACTCAACAACAAATCCTATAAGCAGAACTTTTGTGCATTTTATCTTTGTTCAAAATTATTTTGTAAATGACAAAATCTTCAGACAAAATCCATCTAATTCATCTTTTCAGATAAATGTTTGCATCTGTAGGTTATAATGCCCCAAAATTAGTGTTTTTGTTGTTGTTGTTGCTTTTTTTGGCAAGTGCACTAATCTTCCATAAACGTTCCAACCACTTGCTTCATGTTGTGTGGGTAATCTGTCATAGTGCAGAGAAAGCTTCATCCCACAGAGACATGGTCACAGGAACACCAAGACGTGGTGTTGTGCCTGACAGCATAACCTTTGGGCACTGTGGTTCCTTCAGCTGTCCCCAGGATACTTGATCAGATTGGGATCTGGGGTGTTTAAAGGTCAACACTTTTTCTTTTTACCGCGTGACAGGGCACACTGTTCTTGCCATGGCTGAAGTGTTCCCTCCAACATCTAAGTGGGTGCAATGATTAAAAGTGCATTGGCAAAAATGTCAAGTCCAAATGTTCTGTGGCAGAATCTTGCGTTGTGACAAGATGATCACTATCCTATCAGTAGTTTTATAATTGTACACATGTCAAATGCATATGTTATATTGTGGATTACATTTTGAAATACTATGTTTGCACATTTTGCATATGGCCAAAAAACAAAAGTAACTTACCAAATTATCAGTGTGCATTTTGCATCATCACTCTCATGATGATACATGTGTAGTTCAAGTGATGTTTAAAAAAACACAGTCTTTCTTTGAAGAGAAAACAGGCTTTAGGCATGCTGATTTACCCTGTTGGCACGCATGCAGCTGGATATCTCATCAACTTGGAAGACTTGATGATGTGTCTGTCTCTGTCATCCGTGGATGTTAAGGACACATATAATTTAATTTATGATAAATGTTTTCCTGCTTTTTGGATTTGGCTGGTTCCTGATCTATTAACAAACAAGGAAGTTGTCGGCAGCAAATTTGAACCTGGTCAGGCTGCCTGCCTTATGATGACTTGGTTTGTGCCTCGAG
Source organism: Garcialebias charrua (assembly GCA_038048925.1). Taxonomy (NCBI): domain Eukaryota; kingdom Metazoa; phylum Chordata; class Actinopteri; order Cyprinodontiformes; family Rivulidae; genus Garcialebias; species Garcialebias charrua. The sequence continues at coordinate 5,098 of JBBPBX010015298.1, read as the reverse complement.
CACCCAGACTCAAATGCTTTTGGCAGGATGGATCAGATCTCAGGAAATACTCTCAGACACGGTCCAGTGGTGTGGCCATTTAATTTGGACGTTTCGGAATCGAGTGGACTAACACAGACTCGAGGTAGATGTCAGTAAAGTTCTGCCTGTTCCCAGAACAGTCGCATTTATCTGAATTTGGCTCCCTGGCTGGTCATGAAAGGCCACCTTATCTTAATTTGCCCAGAAGCTTTGTAACGCTTTGGTGCTCTACCCCACTCCCATCGAGGAAGTCCACAGACCAATCAGAGGGACACAGCTGAATCTGTCATAATTTCAGGACTCTGGATTCAATCTAATGTCCTTGGCCATCCACGGCACCCCCCTAGAGTGTCCGGATCTCTCCAGAGGGAACTGTGTGAACTGAGCGATTTTATCTGAACTCTGCAGTGCCTCTGTGTGTTGTCTCTGGACATGCTCACCGCCCTCGCGTCCCCCACCCCTGCGAAATGTTGGCGTCATGTGCTTGTGTGCAAAATTTTTTTTTCCATCATTATGCTGTTAACCTTCAGCAAAAGATTAATGCGTGTTAGGATATTTTTTTTGTCTCTAAACCCTATGTTGTCATTTTCACCACTTTTTATTGTCTGTCCAAATAGGTCTCATTTGTAAATGAGTCTTCAAGGCTCAATGTGACTTATCCGTTTAAATAAAGATTGAATGAATGAAAAAAGGCCTGTTTTATGTTGCATGCTTCTTTTCTCATTAGTGGTATGTTTAATTTTCATTAGCAGAACATAGGAATTCCACACATGCCATGACTTCTGTTGAATAAATGGGCAGTCTTGCTAATTAAAGTTCTGCATACATTATTTTCTAAAAAGGTTCTTTGTGATTTTGCATGTAACTGTGACAGCATTAAATGAAGAAATCATATCTACTAAATGAACAACATTTTATACAATATTTTGAATCTCATCTTAAAAGCACGTATTTGTTTTTACATTTGAAACAATAATGCATGTAGCTTAAACAATATACTGTACTCAGATTAAACAGTCTCCTTCATCATCTTTAAAACTAAAGACAAGCTGCTGACACCTCTCGGTGCCTCTTCTGCTCCTCTTTGCAGGTCTGTCATTGTCATAACGAATTTGCATCAATTTCTTACAGTCCCAGATCAGGAGCAGTACCTTTCTTATCATTCCATACATGTCCTCTTGCAATCTAACTCTGAGATTTCGTCACACTCTCGCCTCAGGAAGGACTGAAAGACTTCCTACACACCTCTAGTCCTCGTTCAGATAGTGTTTAAAGAACATTTCATTTTCTATATAATTATAGCCGTCTTTTAAACCTTTTAAAAATTTTATTTTACATTACAAACATTGTGATTAGTCTTGTTTTGTTTGGATTCTGTTACATTGGCTCAGTCAATATAGATTATCAATATATTCAGTTTATCCATCTGACTGCACTGATGCTTCTGCTTCAAAGCTGTGTGTGTGGGTCACTTTGAATGCTACTGCGAAGTAAGCAGCATATGAATGTGTGACTGGAATATCCTGAGCTGATTTTTAATGGCAAAAAAAATCTGTTCTGATTGGATGGCAAAGATGCTGGTTTGGGTAAGGCCGGTTTTATAATCTTCCCTATTCTAATCCAGCCTGATGCTACATTGGATTAAAATCATGAGTAGTAAATCTGGTCTTGAAATAACATATTTTTGATCAAGACTGCTACACTGATTAAAATATAAAAACTTGGACATGGTATCAAGGGAAAAATAAGAATGATTAGCATACCTGTAGTATTCATGACAAAATA
>JBBPBX010015297.1:30105-41994 GCA_038048925.1 Garcialebias charrua | reverse complement strand
TTATCAGTTGGAATAATGCACAGCTCCTAACACCTCGCCGTCTGCGGCCTTCGGAGTAACCATGGAGATGGGATCTGCTCCTGAGTGGTTGGAACATGGTGTCACTCTGAACATCAAGCCAATCACAAGTCTGTCCGCTCTTGAGGGGGTAGGGCATGACAAACCTATAAGTCACTCTGGCGCACGGCGTTTGGTTGAACAAACATCAGGCTGGTTGTCCAGACAAGGTTTGCTCTGACTGCATTCTGATTTTCATGTAATATCTGCAAACTTTAACTTTGTGTTCAATTAAATATTTTATACTAAGGTGAAGTGCTCCTGGAATTCTGTGCTAGGATCAATTTGAACACCCCAAACCCTTCAATATATTTATATATATACATACATACATATACATGTGTACAGGTAGTCCCCGACTTACGAACGCTCTTACATACGAGGTTCCGGACTTACGAGCTGGCAAATTTTTGGGAAAAAACGCAAAAAATACTGAGTTTTTCTGTGTTTTTTCACCACAGTTTGTTAGCTAAACATGTGGACACACGTTTCCGATCATTTTTATGCACTCATAAGCAGTTTTTCGATGAAAAACGAGTGTTTGTAGTCGCGCTAGCAAAACCGTTCCAACTTACGAGCGAAAATCCGGACTTACGAGAACATGTGCTTCGTGTTCCGACGTACGAATTTCCGGTTTACGAGCAACTCATAAGTACGGAACTCGCTCGTAAGTCGGGGACTACCTGTTTATATATATATATATATATATATATAAACAGCGTTGAGTCAACTAACCTATGGGAGAGACACTAACCATTGAAATTCAGCGGCTTTCAATGTTGTCAGCCCATTAAATGGTCCATTATTAGTTGTTATCTCTCAATAGTTTGCGTTCAGACTGTCCTGCCTGCCTCCTAGTTGGTTTAAAGGAACATTTTCATTGATAATATGAAGTGTTGTCTGCGGGTAAACCAGTAAGTATTTTTGTTTTGTTTTGATTTGTTTTTCAGATTATGTAACCCTTGTGCCTAAACCTAACCCATACTCTTTACTCTGAAATTAACCATGTGAGCCTTTTACAGTATTAGCACTAACAACGCTAACAACAAAGCCTAGACTATCATCAGCACTAACAACACTAATAGCGTACCTTTAAACCCACTAGGAGGTACAAGAGGGGGAGTCTGACCGCTACATATGGAAATGATAATAACTAATAATGGCCATTTAATGTCTGATAATATTCAAAGCAGATATGCAAAATTAGACCTGTACCTGTACACACTTAATAATGTTAACTGGAAGTGAAATATACACTGCTTGGCCCACCCCCAAAAAGTTGCCACCTGGATTTAACTAAGTAAATAGGCCTGAGCCTCCTATTGGATAATTACTACATGAGTGATTATCTTTCAGCTGGCAACAAGTTATTTAACCCCAACTGGTGCAATGAGTTGCTTCTCATTTCTTAAACATCCATGTGGAAAGACACATCGCGTGGTTGTGGAAAAGATGTCCGTCTGTTTGAGAAGTGTCAACTCATTGGCATCAAGCAGAGAAAACTTCTAAGGAGATTGCATAAACTACTAAAATTGGGTTAAGAACTGTCCAATGCATTATTGAAAACTGGAAGGATAGTGGGGACCCGTTGTCTTCTAGGAAGTAATGTGGCTGGAAAAAAAAATCTGAATGATCGTGATCGGCGATCACTTAAACTTTTGGTGAAATCAAATCAAAGAAAAACAACAGTAGCTCTCAGGGCTATGTTTAATAGTGAAAGTAAGGGCATTTCCACATGCACAATGTCAAAGAAACTCAAGGGATTGGGACTGTACAGCTGTGTGGCTTTAAGAAAACCACTAATCAGTGAGGCTAACCGGAAAAAAACATGCTTAAATTTGCTATGGAGCATAAAGATTGGACTCTGGAGCAACAAAATAAGTTCATGTGGTCTGATGAGTCCAGATTGACCCTTTTCCATAGTGATGGGTGCAGTGGGGTAAGAAGAGGGGCAGGTGAAGTGATGCAGCCTATGCCTAGTCATCATTGCAGGATCTTGGTGAAAAATTAATGCAACACTAGATGGAAATAGATCTTGTGACATTGCAGAAGCTTATCGAAACAATGCCACAGTAAATGCATGCTGTACTCAAAGCTAAATATGGTCCAATTAAATATTAGTCTGACCTTTGTTTTTTCTTGTGGCAACATTTGTTTTGGCCAGGCACTGTATCTTCAAATACATAACAAATGCTGTTCTTAAAATGACATCTATTCAAAGTGGAGCTCATATGAATGTGTGTGAAATTTATTGTAAGCATTTTGTAGCTAAACAGTTGGCTAGGCAAAACAAAAACTAACAAATAATGGTCAAAAATTGAATTTCTTTGTAAAGCATTTAGCCACAATTTGTTTAAAAACAGAGACCCATTCACTCTGACTTCAAAATCAGGTCTTGTGTGTGTGAACGTACATTGCATTTTCCTTTACACCTATCTGTCACACCATTCCTGATTTTGCTCCCTTATTTTAAACAATGAGATGACTATGATAATTTATATCACCATGTAGAATCCAAGTCAACACAGTATGTGTCTTTGAATTGGAAGAGGCGAGACACTCTCCAACAAAGATTGGTCCAGATAGATAAAAACAACAACCAAAACTTAGAGGTCAGTGTTTATGCCTTTTTTGTTTGTTTCCAACATAAAACCAAAGGTTTCTACCATTCAACATTGACATAACGAAAAAATAAAATGCAGTTTTTTTCAGATATTTAACCATTATTAGGTGATTTTTTGACATGTGCATAATCATTTATGTTTCTGACATGCATTGTATCTAAAATGTATGTACTTTATAGTCCTATTCCATCAAGCATGTTTTTAAAGTTGTCATGCTTATCTAAGCCAACTTTGAAAAAACAACAACAACATATGGGTATAAAAGTAAATTTCACCAGACATCACATGCCACAGTGCCCCTTTCTTCTAATTTCAGTGCCCTGCCCCAAGGGTGCAATAACAGTTTATTACACCTATCCTCGCTTTATGACCCTTCCCTACCTCTGCCCGCTCCCCTCTAGCCCACGCTAACTGTTATTGAAAACACCCAGGTCTGCCGTATATCATTCCTGAGCACCGCAGTATGCTCTGTGCAATGCAGCCAATCAGCACCTGTTCATATGGGTATTGTCCAGGTCACATTGGAATGGCTCCACTTGTCTAATATCTGCTTAGATGTGAAAGTATTTTTTTAACTAAAAAAAAAAAATCCCGTTTGTCTCTACAGCTTGTGTTGCTCCAAGGCTGAATCATCTGTTGGCTTGTGTATTTGTTGTTTAGCAGGAAAGTGATAAAAGATAATAATAATAATGGAATTAGATTTTTTTTTTTCCTACATTATGTGTGTGGGTCTAGTAAGAAAGAATAAATAAGTTTGGCTTATATTACTGCAAGCATAAGAGTAGAGTGCACTGTAATACTGGGAGCTCAGTATAGCTCTTGGATTTAGATTAAAATGCAAAGCGCTGGTAAAGATCTTTCAAGGTGGAGGTGTTCAGAGAAAAGGGTAACAGCTCATGGGTGACAGTGTGACAAGATTCAGGGAGGGACCCGTCACCCTCCTGCCACTGTGATGGCTTCTCTGTCAGCAAGAGAATGGTGCAGATGGGGAAGCCACACCACCATGATAATACAAATTTTACTTTTACATCAGAAGAATGAATAGGATCATCCAAATCTAGCCTGCAAATGTAATGATTTCACGAAATAAGCTTTGGAGAAAACACTAGAGATGCTGAATATGAATAAATATTACACATATGTAAATACATAGTGTTGCTGTTACAATTGCAAATTTCAGTTTTCTAAAAACAAAATCTTAGGCATCTTTCCATGCAGCGAATGACAAGTGTGTGTGCTTTTATGCAGGGTTAGGTAACACCAGCTGACTGGACAGATGGTTTGTGTTGTCATGTGTGTGTAAGATGTCGGTGTGGAGATGATTCTGTTTAATTGCACATCAAGTGAGCAACCAAGTTAGTTATTAAAGAGTTCTTGGATGCCATGGTCTGATGGAGTGAGGGATGGGGCCTTGCATGTTTGCACAGTCACTATAGACTGGATATACCACACTAAATATTTTAAATAAGCATTGCTTTAAAAACAAACAAAAAAGTGCATCTACACTTCTACACACACACACTTTCACTACTCCTACACAAAATTGAAATTTTAGATTCCAAAATGTGTTCCAAATTTGTTCATATACTCACTTATACAGAAAGATGTGTAACACAGTGCTGTATCTGATCCATTATCAGGCTTTTTTTTCTTCAGTTTTTGTAATGCTAAACTAATACTGGACTTCAGTGATTTTTTCAAACATGTGGTCTATTTAAAAAAGCCTACTTTTCTAACAAAATCCAGATTTGTTTAGAGCAGTTGTAAAAAAAAAATGTATTTACATTTTTTTTTGTGTTTGTCTTATATTTTACAGTATGTGCTGGTACAGAGAACAAGCTAAGCACGCTGTCGGACCTGGAGCAACAGTATCGCACCTTGAGGAAATACTATGAGAACTGTGAAGTCGTAATGGGCAACCTTGAGATCACAAGCATCGACAGAAGTCGGGATCTCACCTTCCTCAGAGTAAGAAAATAGTAAACTAATGAAGTAAACTAAAAGTTTTGATATGTTAAATATAGACAATTTATGTGTACTGGTTGTTGAAAAGTTTGAACTTTTGTCTTGCTAGATTTTTGTATCCACAGATATATTATGAGCAAATCATAAGTAACAAAATAAATAAAAATTAAGCAAGATCATATGTCCTCACTAAGAGTCTGAATTAACTTGCAGGATACTTTTTTATAGTTTTGTCCAAGTTTAAACATGTAAGTTTACATAAGCCATTCAGAGTAAATACAGAGTACCCATGCACTTATAAAAATAAGCAAAAAAAAAAAAAAGTACACTTTTTCACCACTGCTTTCTCAATGACCTTCTTGCCTATAGACAAAGTGGCAAGTTCATGAATATTTTTAACCAATCAATGCTTGGATCAGTGTCTAAAGATCAAATAATAAACAGAGAGGGACATTGCTCTAATCAGGGGTAATCAGTCTTTTTTTTTTCTCAGTGTGTCTGATTATATTCTTGCACCACTGGAATAAGCACAGACTATTCAAACACCAAATAACTTGAAATTTGTTTGTTTTGAACTGGAGTGAACATTAATCATTAAAATAAATAAATAAATAAATAAATTTGATAGATCAAAGAACCTTCATATTTTTATCATGTTATACTATTTTCCCCCATAAAATCACATTTTCATTTATTAAAGATATAATATGTATTATTAATAAATTTACAATTGTATTATTTTATTTGTTAAAACAAACAGTGCAGTCATGAACCAAAACAGCATGGGAATATAAATACAGGTATATTTTAGGCATGTCAGAATAATACTATTTTACTTTTTGAACCTAATGTATACAGTACTTTTAGACTGCTTATATCACACATACATTTGTGTGACCATGGTCTTGAACTTACTGATGCCAGAGTAGTAACAGTTTTGTAATAGCAAGTTGTGAGGCTATCACTGAGAAATTTCTTTAGGACAAATAAAGTATTTTTGTTGTTGTTTTATTTTTTGAGGAAATCAACTGACCTATATCAGAAATACACATCTAACAACAACAACCATCTATGCTGCTGGTACTCTGCACTGCTAACACCATCCAACTCCAATTGATTTCAGTGTATCTGGGGGGCATGAGAGCTCCCGTGGTGTCAAACCAAAGTGCTGACTGCCTTATTGGACCAATATTGCTGTGAGAATGAACTGGACTATGGAGACTTTGCAAAAACGGCAGTCCATCTCCCACCCCTTGCATCCTCAACCCCCTCAAACACAATGATTGTTTTTATAAGTCCTCTCTATAGCAGTGATTTTAAGTCAAATTGGCAGAATGATTTGTTTACATAAAAGACAAGATGTTTTCCTTTTTATCGCATTTGTGTGAACAAAGAACACCTGAACAAAACAGACCATTGTTTTCTATTGTGCAAAGCACTACAACCACACCCCTGTAAAACTAACCAAGATTATATTAAGGAAGAGGGAGCAATAAGGGTTTAACTGCAACTATTGGACTCCTGCAGGGGCAATGGGTCTTACTCGCTTGGACTGAAAAGTAAGTTTGGGTGCATATTTATTTATTTGTGTATTTGTATGTGTACAGGAGGCTAATTTCAAAACCATATGTTATTGTTGTTCAGCCACACAGAGCTAATTTGCACATTTAGACAATACCCTCACCTCTGCTGCAGTTTCCCTGTACCTTTCTTCAATGTCACCTGTACAAGCTAGCATTACATAAAGAGCATATTTAAAGGTTGAGGTTGAAAGTCCATTAGTACAATCCTCTCTTTAGATGCCTATATTATAGCACCAGCAATTTACAAAATATCTCCCCATGGCACAGACTTGCTGAGGTCATCCACCTTTCCACGGTTCACAATTAAAATGGGTTAATTGAAGATGCTAATTAGAAACATGAGGTGTCAAACAGCAAGGGAGCCAAAAGGCAGGGTGCAGTGTGTATTTTTAGGGGGTATTATTATTATGAGAAGACACATTAATAACACACTTCCCCAGGGAGAGAAAAAAATAACCTTGAAATAAAAATAAAATAATAAAAAAAACTATTGTGCAGGAGCTTTACATACCACCTGTTATTGTGAGGTGATTGAAACTGGTGCCTGTGCATTGGCTCCTTTTTAAGATAGCCAGGAGATTGATGGCTGTCTCCCAAAGCCCCTCAGATAGCTTCGGCAGTAAACAGAGTCCATCTTCCAAACTGCCACCACGACAGATGAATCAACGCTTGCACAGTGATTAATAACTGCATTTCAACAAAGAGGTTTTTACCCCATTTCACATATGCACATTGTTACCAACAGTCTGGCAGTCAGCTTTAATCACATGTGACTTTTCCATAACCGCGTTTGCTTTTGTTAAATGTACTTCACACGTTATATATCCATACCAAAAAGGAACTTTTCAGTCATTCACACATTAACATCACACTTTGTGTGATACTTATATATAATAAGATTTATTCTTCTTTCTGCTACGTTTCATTTTTTAATATTTTGTACGTTATCATTTATGGGATTGTCTAAATTTAATAAACATAAACATACTTTGTAAAAGGCAAAATAAATGCTTACAATTTGGTTTTTTTAATCCTTTTTTTTATCATTCCACTTATTACTGAGCTCACAAACAGCGTTGTGATCATAAAGTTTGACACTTCCACCCCCATATTTCCCCCTCTTTGCAGTATTGTAAGGAAACAGTCATAGCGGCACATTTGTGTTGACACTGAAACATTTCACTCAGTACTAACTCTCATTAGTGCAACAATCAAGTGCAAGACAACCAAAATTAATACAAAATTTCTAAAATGCTGTTCTAAAATATGTTTTTTTTTTCTTTCTAACAACAGGTCCTTTGGACGGTTTCTTCTTGTTGAAACATTTTGTCTTTTATCCAAAAGACTTTGTCAGTCTGAGGAGCTGCAACAAACTTGGTCTTATAAATAACACATTATCATGGAGGAGAAAATGAGTTATAAGGTGTTATATTTGTTGCTGCTCCTCAGACTGGCAAATACTTGTGGATAAAAAGACGAAACGTTTCAACCAGAAAAATCAATCCAGAGGACCTGATTTAACTTTAAGTCTGTCCTACCTGGATTATGTTTATGTTTATGTTGATTAAATTTGTTTTTTTTTTGTTTTTGTTTTTTTTACAAAAAACACAATACAAAACAATCCCATAAATGATATACAAAATGTTAAAAAAAAATGAAAGGTAGCAGAAAGAAGAAAACATCTTTTTATATCTGCCCCTTTTTTTCAAACAATCAGTTCAAACAATAATAATCTTCCAGTAACAGAACAAAATGATAACTATTTATAATTTTCTAACTAATACAATACACATTACGCTTCTTCATATACTTTTTTTAAACAATTTATTATTACAATTATTATTATTACAATTATTGAGCATTCATCAGGATATTTACTTTGTTTTGGTTTACTTTTATTACATCTGCATTAGTAGTCTTTTACTGTATGCGATACAATTGCTATCGTAAAAGAAAACAAAAACGTTTAAACATCCCTAAAAAAATGCTGCCACTTTAGTGTTTGACACAATGAATGGGGCTTTTTTTATGGTCTTTCTTTTTTATGTTGTTCCATAGTTACTTTTCGATGCATTTTATGCTTGACCCTACACTTGTTAAATAACTCCCAGCTGTCATAGTGATGCTCACCAGATGGAGACCACAATATGTGCACCAGTGAGCAGGAATAGACTAATGGCTGACTAAAGGTTAAATAAATCTTGTACCTTCAGTAAGAACAAACCAGTGCCTTGAAAATTCAGAAGTTGGTTTCTACACACAAACCCATTTACTTTGTGTCTAGTTCAATACATTTTAGTGCATGTTGAAAGTATTACATAATATTGTAAGCAGCAAGAGCATTCTCCTTCTGCAGTTTCAGTCTCAGTTGGCTTGGCCTTTTCTAGTGAAGAGACCAGTTAACGGGGTTTGGGGAGTGCACAATCATTTTGCTTTAGGGAATCGTATGTTCATGTAACACAAGCACGAGGAGGCTTGTGTACTGGCAATTTCACCTGAGCCATTTATCTTTGCTATATTCTTAATGTCAGCCTGAGTTTATGTTCCTGTCTTTGATTTTATATGTCTACCTTATGTTTTGCTAGTTTTTTGATACTTTGTAAAAAAAAAAAAATGTATTTCTTTCTTTTGTTTTTTTCTCTTTTTTGTTTTCTATTGTTTATTGTTTGTTTATTGTTTAAGGAAATTCTACCATTGCTGTTCATCGTTCTTTAGTTTTAGCAGGTCGCTTTCGTAAATGAGCCCATGAGGTTCAATAAGATTTACCTGACTAAATAAAGGTTGAATGAATTAATGAAAAAAATGAATGGATACCAGAACCAGCCCCATTTATGGCCACTTATGTAACTGAATTTCAAGGTTTTTCTATAGTGTCGCCAATCAGATTAAAAAAAAAAAAATCCATTGTTCCTCCACTAAATTATTAATAGGTTATTTAAATAATAATACAAAAGAGCATGCATGCAAAGGATAAAAAAGGATTGATATTACATTGTAATCTGATTAAATACTTTTACAATGTAACAATAATGTTAGTTATTGCATGTATTTGTGGGGCTCATATTGTATCTGTGATATTTAAATTTTAAAGAGCACTTTAAAAATACATCTAGCGAGGAGAAATTATCTTTGTTATTCATAAACTGCATTAGTAAATCATGAATGCAAGGACAATTTCTAAAAGCAGTGCATATGAATTATTGCAAAATTCATCTGTGAGCATAATAAACTGATCTTAAATTGATGATTCTACATATCACAAGACCTGGTTTTAGGACATAAACCAGTCAGGTGTAAGCTTTAAAAATACAATGCCTTTCCAACTGAGATCCAATTAGTATTTATTTGTATGTGTGTAATGAGCACAGTCATTTGGAAATAATTGCTACTTGTAAATCTGCTACTGATGTCAGGTGATTGTCTAAAGAGGATACAGATTGTAGACATTCATGTGGAGGAGAATGTGGAAAACAACATGTAATACTAAATTAAGAGAGGCAGGAAAAAACAAAATACAGGAGCTCTGGAAATGCTGGGGTTGAAACAAGAATTCTAGAAACAGTAGTCTGAAAAAAAAAGAAGAAGAAAAAAGTGAAATGGAAGAATGTAAACTGGGAGGCAGAAGTCCAAAAGTGAGTGCAGACAGGATGATTATTAGAAGGGTAGCAGGTGAGGACCAAGGAAACAATTGCAAAATAAAACAAAAAAACAGCAAATAAATGTGATTAAATACCATAAAAAAGGATCCCGATAACTGACATTTTTTTTTAAATTATTAACAGGTAATCAATCAAAACTTTGTTGTGTTTGTATTTTTTATTTTTTTATTTCCACTTTATATAAAGTTGAAGAACAACATATTTTGAGGGAGTCTGTCCCTGTCTTCTGACATCTTCTTCACATTTCTTTTTGACTGGCAGATTTGTCCCTTGGGCACCATCACTGCCCTCCCCAACTTCCTAATTTCCGATGCACTGTAAGATTGGTGCAGATTACTTTGGCCCCATGCTCCTTAGCAAACTCCTTCAATATTAATGAAGACTGATGAAGTGCTAGGGAGCCCCTGTTTTTCAGCCCCGACCTAGATTGGATTGACAGTTGCAATTAGTGTCTACTCAAGTTCATTTCCATCACTTTAATTTGACGCAAAGAAGGACAGTGTGGGGTTGGAAGTGACACCACTGACAGCGTGAAGTCCTGAGGAGAATGGTTAGTGAGGAATAATGGGGTGAAAGAGTTTGACCATGGACTTCCGCACTGTTAAAAGGAGCATTCCTTAGCTAACACAATATATTTAGAAATATCTCCAAGTTTACCTCAACTTTATTTTTTTCTGTTGGTCTTACATTTCACACTAATATCTTCATCCTGCAAGTTATGTGGAAATTATGTTCTTGAGTCGGATGCACCTTAAAACCTAATCTAGGTTGCAATGTTTTCATCATAGTCTATGGAATCTTATAAAATATTTTTTCTTCCAAAACTCAGATATATACTGGTTTCTTCTGTTACAAGCAATTGTTTCCAAATGTATAGCATGCCATGTGTCTGTGAAAAAAAAAAAAGATTAATGTGTAAGATATAGGGCAGTGGCCCCTGAAAATGAATGACTTTTCATTATTGTGTAGAAAAGATGCAGTAGTTGATTGTCAGCGTTTGACACTGTCAGGTCTGTGTTTTATTCTTGTACAGTTTTCATTTGCATGTGTCTCGATATGTGTAAGACTGAATATGTTAGTGGGTGAAATATGTCATCCGAAAAAAAAAACATATCTATGCCATGGCAATACTCTTATTAAATCCCCATTCATCAACTAAACTATTTGTGGCACCTGCATCTATACAATTTTGTACCAGGTTTCTATTCATAAACTGTTTCAAAAGATTTTAGATTGTCCTCCTCTTTAAATCTTGGTTTAAAACTACAGGTTTTTTTGTTGTTGTTTTTTTGTCTTGGCGAAACATTTGGAGCGGGTATAGTGTTGAAATAAAATAAATTGAGAGGTTAAATGCAGTTTGAAAGAAAGGGAAACTTTGTTTTTATTTGTTATCCTTCAAAAGTACCAGTCCACAATTCTCAAAAGGAACTGACCTGCTTGACCTGCAAACCTTTGCAGGGCAAAAAACAGTTTGCTGACGGGTTTTCTAATCAGACTTATTTTGAAACCTGTACAAAACACACTCTCTCTTTTTCTCTGACTCACACATGCACACACAAACACACACGTACGCACACACAAGTTATCTAACTCATTTTATTTACACACATATCATAGTGTTGCATTGCCAGATAAAATGAGGCAGTGGACAGGAGAAGGGGGTCCAGGTTGTGACAATAGCCTACTGTTAAATATACTGTATAAATATAAATGTGTTCCCTTCAAACATGATATTTGCATCACTGTTTTAGCAGACATATGCAAGCAGAAATTGTAATGTGAATTATACCGATCACCTTCTTTGGAGGATTGAAATATATGATTTGACTAAGTCCATTTTTGGACTGGCTGGTCAAGTAAGCCTTGGTGTCTTCATGTGCACACAACAATGCATACATGACCCTTCTTATAAACACATAATATCTGATCAGAACTAAACATATTAGAAAAAAATGACTGCAGCAAAAAAGGAAACTCAATCAATAAGTTTCAACACGCGAT